>VMOF01000369.1:33968677-34073980 GCA_011764245.1 Trialeurodes vaporariorum | reverse complement strand
AAAACAGGAAAAAACGCTTTGTTACAGCGATGAAAAAACCTCTTGGGTAGGAAAATCTCCCAGCCTTAGGCTTTAAAAGAAAGCAAACCAAATACCAAATCAATGGTTCATTAAACGAATAAAAGCATTACTCTGAGTGAACCAACGATTTTGTAAAACGTCTTTGCTGGGTTATTTTTGTACCAAACATTTTGTCAGAGCAAACCAAAGTGGTTTTTCCCGTGTTTTTTTTTCTGTGTGTGAAAAATGTTTAAGATTTTGGTAAATTAGGTTTTTCTCACCAGGGCACTTTCTCAGGCCGAATCCAAAAGAGAGGTAATAAGCATCGGAAGTGATCAAGTGTTCGTTCTCAGGACTGAACCTATCTGGGACAAACTTCTCAGGATCCTTGAAATATTTTGGATCGTGGTGCAAGGAATATGGACTCAAGATGATCTGGTCTCCTTTTCTGAAAATGTAATCGGTGCCGGCAATTTGAAAATCCTCCGTGCAACGACGGAAAATTGCCGGTAGTGGTGGGTACAAACGGCAGGACTCTGTTGGTGAGAAAAAAAGTAAGCTTTTAAAATACTCAGTCGTAGTACTTCATGGGGACTCGAGAGCCGGAGCCATGGGTGAATACAGGAATTTGTCTGTCTGTCTGTCTGTCTGTCTGTCTGTCTGTCTGTCTGTCTGTCTCTCTCTCTCTCTCTCTCTCTCTCTCTCTCTCTCTCTCTCTCTCTCTCTCTCTCTCTCTCTCTCTCTCTCTCTCTCTCTCTCTCTCTCTCTCTCTCTCTCTCTCTCTCTCTTCGCATTCTCCCATTTGAACACATGGGTTGGAAAAGGATAGCAGAGGGGGTCGTCACGCGTGACTTTAGCCCCTATCTTTGTCCTTTCCTAACACACGTGTTCAAATGGGAAGAGAGGGAGACAGACGAATTACTTTATCCGCCCATAGCCAGAGCAAATATTAAAATCGAATTTCGTGTCTCTCGCGGCAGAGAACCACATCAGAAAAATGCTTCAAGATCAGTATTCAATCGTTCCAAAACTGATTTCAAATGCTCTGCGCACAGTGAGATATTGATTTCATCGATTACAAGCTATGATTTGTCATGGCATCTGCAGTATGATGCCTACGTTTTTTTGTCGTTTTGCTTGAAAATCGGAACATCGATTGAAATGATGATTTTTCGATGCGGAAATGACGCTTTTCCAATGATTCTGAGACAATGATAAGACTTTTATAGTTAATTAATAGCGAACTTCAGTACTTTTCGGCTGTCACCAAAAATATTCTGACTGTGTCATTTTTAGGCATCACAATCTGGAGCTTGGTGCCTAAAATTGACACCAAACGACTTTTCGTGACGAAAGAAAAGTGTGGAGTTTTGCAATGTAGCTGTAACTAAATCATATTATCACCTCGGAATTATCATAAAAGCGTAATTTCCATAAAAAAATTACCATTATGCAATAGAGTTTTTGATTTTCAAGAAAAAGGCAACAATATAATCAGCATCATGCACTATAATGCCATGAAAGTTCACGGCTATAGTTTGAATTTTCGCAACCGGAGTTTAAGAGGTAAGTCGGATCGCAGCTCCAAAAAAGAGCTCCTTGAACAGCACATTCAAATCATAATAATTTGAACAGTAAATATTAAAGTCAATTTCTGTTTGTGCGGAAACACTTGAATTCAGTCTTTGAATGATAGGTAACACGTGTTAAAATTATCTTTTATGGTTTTCTGCCAAGAAAGACGGAAATTCAATTTTAACCGAAGATGATGCTCCAAGTCCCTATGACATCTGTTATTAATTTGTTGTTTGAAAATGAATAGAAATACAGCCAGTTTTAAAATGGACGAAATAATTTTTTTCAAAACAGCGAGAAAAATACATTAGGATTACACCATAACCTCAAAATCGTAAAAAAGGAGTGGCAGGGGTGGATTTACCATTAAGCAAAATACGCAACTGCGTAGGGCCTCAGACATAAGGGGGCCTCACTTCACGAAGGGAAGAAGAATAAGAAGAAAAGGAAAAGAGAGAAAATAACAACATTTTTGCTGGTAAAAACAGTTTAAAACGGAGCTTTCAATGCCTTTTTTAAAACAAAAAATTAGGACGAGGACCCCCCAAAACCCCCTTCTTTCTTGGGGCCCACTCTTTTTCTTGGGGGCTTCAAATTTAAAATTGCGTAGGGCCTCAAGAGATGTAAATCCACCCCGGAGGAGTGGATTCGCCCAGTTTTCATCTCATGGGTAGCGTTCTAGAATTCAACCATTTACTGCATCCGTGCAAAAAAGATTACATTATCCTATGATACTGTATATCTATGTACATTGGAAAGTCCTGCTATTCATAATCTTTTCTGCATCGAGACAATGAAGGGATGAATTCTAGAACGGTACCATGAGTTGGCTGCTGATACAATTTTGCATTGAGCTATCGCGGTGAAAACGTAGAGACAGTCACGCCAGAAATGTGTCGTATAGGCAACACTCGTCGCACATATACTTTTCCATCCACTTCGCTGATGACTCGAGCTGGTACATACATGTTGTGTACCGCTTGTTGCCTTTATGAAATTTTGCAGGTGCAACTAGGTATAGCCTCACTTATATCGTAAAATATTGGATTGGGAAGACCTAGATATTGTTTTCTTTGAAGATGAAATCAATGATCAAAGATGAAGAGAAATGTACCTATCTCACAGCAGTGCAATTGGCGAAGCGTGCAATTTGGTAACTTTGCATTTCGTCCAAACAAACCCATGAAAAAAATCGAGCTAATATATAGGTGTTCAGTGACCACATTCAAATTCGACCGATAAATGGGCCAAAATGCAATTTTGCTAAATTGCCCGCTAAGCCGCAAGTCCATGATTTATTGATTGATTTAAAGATTTAATAATTTATTTAATTATTTATACCGAGAATGCATTGACGTGTAAATTGTAGATCTTGGATGACTTCATAAGTAAGCTCGTTGACTTGATGTTTTTTCATGAGCTCAACTATTTCCGCCTTGACCTTGTCTTGGATTTCTGGGTGGAGTGACAACAAATGAGTTACAGTTATGCATAACTGTGGTATAGTCCCCGTAGAACCCAACAAGAGAGTCAGACTGTATCCGGTCATCTGAACAAGATCGATCCCTTGCCCTGTTGGACATTCATTGCAGCAATTAATTTGTGAGTAAATGGAGATTGTCCCTAAAAGAAATTCTCTGTATGAAGTATGTAATTAGCAGGCCAAAAGTTTATTGATAATAAAAAGAATAATCCGTGAAAATTAAACAGACATCATCACACTGTCACATTTATTCAGACTCCTGTAAAATCCATGACGTTTTTCCAGCCTCATAAAAACTTGATATTTGCAGATACGATTTACCATAGGCGGAAATAGAGGGAGGGGAGCTTTCCCCCCAGAGGTCTGGCAACTCATCTCTACCCAGAACATTATGGAAACAAAAAACGTGGGCTTGTTTCCATTATGGAAACAAGTCATTTGGCCATGTGATTTGGCATATCTCAAAATCCGGCTCTCATGGAGAATGCAAGGAGCAAAAAACTGTGTTTCCCGCCAACTTTGCCTGGATTGTAAGAGAAAAAGGGGCACCACGGATCTTGATGGTCAGAGTTATCCGGGATCAAGCACATGAGAAGAAAAAAAACAAAAAATTCATCAGTTTTTTGCCTACTCAGCCGCCCCCCCCCCCCCCCCCCCCCTAGGAAAAATTCCCAGTCCCGCCTATGGGTTCTACGTTTATATGACCAATATGGTACTTACATGAAGTCCAAACAATTCAGAATAGAATCCTATGACCGGCAAAAAAATAATATAGGGGCAGTTGCAAGGGTCTGAAATGGTGTGTTTTTTAAAGAAAATAAAAGTACTGATTGAAAATGAAAGAAAAATGTAGCCCATAAAATACATTGTTCTAAATGGGAATTCCGTGAAGTGAAGTCACCAGAGATTACTAAGCCTAAGAGATGTGGCATAATGATTCAAAAGTGTTATTCGACTCCTACGAAGTATGCAATGTGGCGTACGCTGGTGACCGTAAACATTGTTACTACTGTTGTTGTTTGATTGAGATTTGACAGCAACGCCACTAACTAAATTAATAAGATTAATAAAGTGTTTGGGAAGTTTAATGAGCTCTGAGTATATTTTGTACGTGAATCTGAAAATCTAAGTCACTTTAATCATCCCATCGGCCATTAAATGACAAACATTTAGATGCTGCAGAGAATCTAACTTCATTACCAACAATATCAATAACAACAATGTTTACGGTCACCAGCGTACTGCACGTTGTATCACGGCCATTCTGCAGGCGTTTTTTACGGAGCCCGGCCAACGGTTTTTTAACACGGTGGAGATAGGAAGTGCCATATCTCTTAGGCTTAGTAATCTCTGCTGCGAACACGATTTTTTCAACTTTTCACGTGTGTATCTTCAAAACAGGGACACTAATGAAAAAAAACCAAAGGCAACATATTGTTAATAGCTCGTTAAGTAAGTACTATTGTTTTCTTTATAAAAAACACAAAATATCAGACCCTCGCAGATGCCCCATTACCTATTTAATTAGCAGGCGGGCGCAATTTGAATAGCCATGAATTTAACCTTTCGTATATTATTGCCTTAAAACCGCTTTACGTAAGAACACAAATAAAAATGAAGCAAACCAGGTATTGTGAGTTATCAGAATACGGCCAGTTTTTTTTTTTTTTTCAATTTTGTCAACTGCGGGGATAATGGGGTCAAATTCAACATCTTTAATGTTTAATACCTTTCAATCCATTTGATTTGTGCGCAAAAAAATATGCGTCTTTAAATATTTGTTTCAGTTGATGAGTGAAAAAATTCCTGTTGGTCACAGGACGAGGCACACACCTTTTTATGGTAATGTCCCTCCGTCAAAGTTGATCAAACTTTGAGATCTTGCAGAACTTTTGATGCTGATCAAATATGTCAATTTTTCGCAAAACCCGTGATCTTATTGAGCTTATGCATCCAAAAATTAATCGAAACTCAAGTTTTTCATAAAAATTTTCGGTCGAGGCTCTCGGCTTCTAGCTTTGATCCGGAAGTAATAAACATTGATGTCTTTCATCACAGAATTGCATTTCGATGACATCGAAATTGTAAAATTCGACAAATTCATCTAACTTGTTTACATTGTAAGGAAACTATACGGTTGTTTCGCTTACCTTCCTGATCATCATCATTCAAGCATTGATTTGTGTCCCTCAGAGACATTAGATAGTCAATAAAGTCATCGTTGTTGACAGAATTTGCATCCCTGAATTTTATTTGTCTCTGCAGCAGATTCTTCATAATCTTGATGTATTGTCGATTAACGAACCTTATCCTTTTGATCCTTTGCAAAAATGGGACGGCTATAGAGGACAGTATTATAAAAATTGTTCGGTAGGAAGATGCGTGTAGGCCGTCTAAAATACCCCGCCGTAGCTCCCCCCTGCTATCTAGGTGGTTCGCAGTGTCACCAAAACCCCACAGAGCAATACCGTCAAAGGTGAAGGCTCTCGCTAAATCTTGAACGTCGATTGATTGTCCACTCGATCGGGCTATTTCAGTCTGAGTCCACAATTTGTCCATTTGTTGTTTGAATTTATCAAACGCTTGACCCCATATTGTCGATTCGCTGAAAAACGGAGCCATGCTTGTTCTACCTATCTTCCACTTCGCCTTGTCGTTGGTAAGCAGGGGCATTGCTTGGGTCTCTGGATCATCTTCAGGTGGTACGAAATTCGACGGAAAAGCTTTCTTGGAATATATCAATAGTACTTTTTTGATTAATTTCGGGTCTCGGAGCAGAATTACAGGAATGAAAGTGACAAAAAAAGCGACCAAATCTTTATCCCCATTTTCGCGGTATATTCGGTCGATTCCAACCGTAGCTGAGTTGGAGAATAGGTTCAAGAAATATTTGTGGCCGAAGAATAGGAATGGCCGAAGAACTGGAAAATTCGAACGTTTCCATTTGAGGACCTGATGCGAATAAAGCAATCGGTTGATTGTAAAACACGCGATAGCACCGATAAGAACTGCACAACAGATTAAAAACACAAACGCCATAATGTCAATCGAAAAAACAAAAATTGAGATTTGATTGTTTGCATTACCCGAAATATCTCGCGTTCCATTCACTGGTTTATATCGATACGCTTATTAAATTTGAGTCCACCAAAAATAAATGAGGCATTCTAATACACCGAACCATTTTGAATGCAGTTTTTTCTTTTTTAGGAACTCTAAAAATTTTCGTTGGATCGTTGCCACCGGGAGAAGTCGTTCTCACTTTGCAGTAGGGGAGGACTGGGGCAATTGTAACACGGGGCAAATGTAACAGTGCTAGTTGAGGCACTTCCAAGCGGAAAAAATTGGAACTGCGGCCATTAATATATTGTTTACTTTACTCCAACGTACCATACTAAGTTTCACGGCAATCGGTGCATAGTTATGGTTTTTACAGGGAGTTCATGGTTTTCGCCCATTTTCGTTCATGGTTTTGGACTGCTTCACTTTCGACTAAAACCGGTTTAATAAAGTTGCTCGGTTAAACTTTTTGCATGATTTCATTCCTTATACCCTAAGGAACATATTCGTGCAAATTTCAAATTTTTTGGTTATGTTGTTATCCAGTGAGACCTGTTTAATTAAAAAGTGCGGTTGCGGGGCAGTTGTAACAAGACTGCAGGGGCAGTTGTAACACGTCGTATTGAAGGTTAGTTTGTTGTATTTGTTGATAATTGTGAATGCATTGATATGGAATGATCGACTAGCGGCGGACTAGCCAGCGGCGGATCGGCCAGAGGCGGACTAGCCAGTGGCGGATCGGCCAGAGGCGGACTAGCCAGTGGCGGATCGGCCATCAGCGGATTATTCAGTGGCGGATCGGCCAGCGGTGGACTAGCCAGTGGCGGACTAACCAGTGGCGGATCGGCCGGCGGCGGACTAGCCAGTGGCGGACTACTCAGTGGCGGACTAACCAGCGGCAGACTAACCAGTGGCGGATCGGCCGGTGGCGGACTAGCCAGTGGTGGACTAACCAGTGGCGGAACGAACAGCGGTGGACTAGCCAGTGACGGATCGGCCAGCGGCGGACTACTCAGTGGCGGATCATCAGTGGCGGACTAACCAGTGGCGGATCGGCCTGCAGCGGACTACTCAGTGGCGGATCGTCAGTGGTGCTGACTACTCCGTGGTGGATCGACCAGCGGTGGACCACTCATTCGCGGGGGAGGGGAGGGGGGAAGGGCGGTGAGGGGGGAAGGGCGGTGAGGGGGGAAGGGCGGTGAGGGGGGAGGGGGGAGGGGGTGATGAGTGGGGGGAGGGGTGATGAGGGGGATCCTTTAAGATTGTCTTCCGCAGTTTCTATTCAATTTTTTGTCAAATGTTTCTGCACAAGAGGAGGAAGGGGATCCAGTATGAAGGAGGTGGGTGGGGAAGGGTGGGGGGAGGGTGGAGGGAGGGGAGGGGGTGTCGATCGTAGCGGGGGGAAGGTTACGGAGGATGCTGTGAAATAGGGCAGCATTTTTCATGTGCTCCTGCACTGGTTTCTACGCCTCTGCAGGGGTGGTGGGTTGAAGGGGTTGGGTGGGGGCGGGGGCGGTGAAGGAGGAAGGGGGAAGGGGGAGGGGTGGGTGAGTCGAAAATTGGATACACTACTCCTCTCCTACGTGAAATTAATTATAAGACTTTTTTGGAAGGGCGCAAGTCTCATAACTTGCATCTTACTCATTTGTTACAATTGCCCCACGCACTGTTACAATTGCCCCTACCGCGGGGCAATTGTAACATTCGTCCGGAAGCTCGAAAAATTGTTATAAAAGCTGTAATTTTTGGAGTATGAGCTTTATGGCTAAGAATTCTTAAATTAGATAGTTTGGAGGTAATCCATGCAAAATTTCGATGTCCTAAGTGCAAAAATAAGGTCTGGAGAGCTGAAAATGTCGAAAGTGTTACAATTGCCCCAGTCCTCCCCTACTTTCAAGTATTTCTCTGCCCCATTGGCAGATGAACTGTTGAACCTAAAACCTCTCGTGTCCATTATTTGAAGTTGTATATTCCCTGAACGTTCACGCATTTCCTTATGTGTAATGTAAAATGTTAATCTGGCCGGTACTTTATCTGATGGAAAGTGATTCATGCGTTTTCAAGAGGAGGGAGAGAGTTCCGTCATTCTAATTTTTGGAATATCCTCTAACTGTTTCTACGTGTAATATACAGGGTGTCAATTAAAAAAGGAGCCAGGCTGAAAATCTCGATAACGACTCCGAATTTTGAAAAACGCTGAAACACTGTGTTCGATTATATATGGGGGGACATTTTTCATTCGGGTCACCGATTTTGGGGCCCCCGTGGGGGGGGGGGCTTCCACGAGGTTTCGCCCCCTTAATCCAATACTTCAAATGAGGACCCCCATTATTTATTTGATAGTCGGAAAGAGGATAAAATTCCAAGACTTTTTACACAAGACGGAAGTCGATCTCGTTTTTCGTTCTCGATTTATCGAAGGTCAAAGTACGATATGGACCCATTTTCAAAAATTTGTAACTTAGTAAATTTCTTTCAAATGGCCCAATTTAAAAAAAAAAAAAAAAAAACTTTGTGTCTAAAATGCTCCGCAGAGCAAGTACTTTTCAGAAAAAAATACACAATCTCCAAAAAATGTACTTAAAGGACGCTTTTGAGCCCCCTAATTTCAAAATTTTCAGAGGCTGAAAAAAAGGAAAGACTTTGACATTTTTCCGGGGGTCGCCGATTTCCAGACCCCTCAGGAGGAGTGGGTGTGGGGGACACGACCTCCTAATCGAAAAATTCACCTCGCCCCCCACTCCTGGGAGGCCTGAAAATCGGCTACCCCCGCGGAAAATGACTACTTATCTTTGAAAAGAATAGAACCCGTGTTTCAGCGTTTTTAAATTTTGAAGTTTTTCCTTTTTTTCAGCCTCTGAAAATTTTGAAATGTTAAAAATAAACTTATATAAGGGGGCTCAAAAGCGCCCATTCAGCACATTTTTAAGAGATTATTATTATTTTTTTTTTTGTAAAGTACTTGCTCTGCAGAGCATTTTAGACCCAAAGTTTTATAGATTACCATTTAAAGGAACGTTACAAATTTTTGAAACTGGGTCCATATCAAACTTCGACCTTCGATATATCGAAAACGAAAAACAATATGAACTTTCGGTTTGTGTTGAAAGTCTTAGAATGTTATCCTCTTTTCAATTATCAAATAAAAAATAGGGGTTCCCGCTTGAAGTATTGGATTTACGGGGGTGGTAGGCCCCCCAAGGGAGCCTCAAAATTGGTGACCCTCATAAAATATGTCCCCCTCGATATAATCGAACACATATACCAGCGTTCTCCAAAATTCGGAGTCGTTATCGAGATATTCAGCCTGGCTCCTCTTTTAATTGACACCCTGTAGGCATCTTCATTTGCTGCTTCGTCGCAACGCCGCTATCTGATTCAAATATCTACTTCCTACTTCTTCAAAAATTCCACTGTTCGACCAATGGACATTGGACACCGCGTTTATTTATTTTCATGAGATGAGACTAAAACAAACGAAACAAAGTCCTAAACACTACAGAAAAGCTGGCAATTATCAACAATGAAAAAGAAGCAATCTGAATCCTGCAAAAAATTCAGAACATATCGGGGCATCATTTAAATGAAGTTTATCTTCATCGTTTGGTTTAGAGCGGAACTTTTGATCATAAAGTCACAGGCGGAATGGCCAGTGGCCAAGGCCCACCGGGAAATCGCGAAATTTCCCGGTGGGCTGTTCCCCAATTCTAGTCGGCCGGGCCGTGAGAGGAATGGCAGGGGAGGAAAGGGAAGAAGGAAAAATAGGAAAAAAATGAGAAAGACAATTAATGGAGCTGTTGCAAACGTTTGCTATAGGCTTATTAATAATTGATTGCGGGGTCAACCTCTGTAAAAATGGCGATATATAGGAGCACCAAAAAATCGCGAATTCCACTCCCAAGCTCGCAAAATGCTTTCCGCGAGATCGTAATGACGCTGATTACCGCCTAAATCTATGACAATTTTAAGTATATGCTTCTTCTCCTTCTCCTTCTCCTCCTCCTCCTCCTTCTCCTTCCTCTTCTTCTTCTTCTTCTTCTTCTTCTTCTCCTTCTCCTTCTTCTTCTTCTTCTTCTTCTTCTTCTTCTTCTTCTCCTTCTCCTTCTCTTCTTCTTCTTCTTCTTCTTCTTCTTCTTCTTCTTCTTCTTCTTCTTCTCCTTCTTCTTCTTCTTGTGTGGTGTCGCGAGAACACCTCGTGAGGATGGAGCTCATTGAGATTGGGAAACCCAATGTAAAAGGCGGTAATCATCGCCATTCGCCATCACGGTCTCCCAATTGAAAGCATTTTATGAGTTCGGGAGTGGATTTCATGATTTTTTAGTGCATGAGCTTATCGTCATTTTTACAGGGTTTTACACCACAAATATTTATAAACAAGCCTGTAAAGTTTGCAACAGCTGCATTATAAAAGAATGTAGGAATAAAGAGAAAGATGAACGACCCTACATCAGAACAGACCAGCTTTATTACGTCCCAGGTCTTGTGTCATGTGATCCGATCAGAAAGGGGGAAAATATGGAGGGTGGACATAGGATGATGACGTAAGAATGTTGATGCACAGCTTAAGATATCCTAGATAAATACTACTCCCGGAGGACCCCGCAATTTGATCGTGGAACCGTTTTTCTTTCATACGTGCGCCTTCAATTTTGTAGGTAGACTAAAACGGTACAGTTACGCACGAACAGTTAACTACTTTCCGCAACACACAAGTAATGATATCCGATTCAACGACCGACGCGATTGAAACCGGGTATTTCTTTTAAGGATGCGCCTTCATTTTTTAGGGTAGACTAAAACGGTACAGTCCCGTACGAATAGTTAACTACTCGTCAACATACAGTTGACGGTATCCGATTTTGATACTCTTCTTTGGGAAGTTCCGCGTTTTGACTGATGTAAACCATGTCCTACTTTTAAAGGTGCGCCTTCATTTTCTAAGGTAGTCTAAAACGGAACAATCGTGCATAAATAGTTATATACCTACTTTTCAACACACAAGTTACGCTATCCGATTCGAATACTTATTTTGAAAACTCGCGCTGTTCGACAGACGGAAACCATGTCTCACTATCATGAGATCAGAACAAAACTAACCAAATAAAACAAAAAACCTCAGGGAAACTATAATTATTATAATATCGCATCAGTAATCAATGGCAAAGAGGTCGGTTTCCTGCGAAAATGCAGAAGTTCAGGGCATCAACTATTGAAGTTTATCCCTTTCGAAGAAATATGGTTAAGAACGACGGCACTTTTGACTGTGAATGCATCATAGTATTTATAAAAGGGGGAAGGCTCATCTCCATTCCTCAGGTGGTGGTATTGGTGGGGGGGGGGGGGGTGCCGGGTGGGTCTAAATTCCTCGAAAGCTAGAAGATCAAAATGATGAAAGAAAGCTCCGAAATTTCATTTGAAAAACTGGAATTAAATCTATATTTGTTCAGACCCCCCACACCTAAGATCCATTTGAAACAATTCGTTTTTTCCGTCCGTGGATATGACTTTAAAAAATCTGAATTCCTATTTGAGAAGAAAAAAAAACGGGGGGGGGGGGGGAGGTCATAGAGACGAATATCATACTCGTAACTGTGTGTATTCCATAAACCCCATTAGAAAATGCCGATCATATGGGTAGATGCATGATGGTAATTCGTAGCAAAATGGCCGGCAATTTGGCTGTGGCGTTTAGTCCATTGAAACCCGTGCAAAGTATCGAACAATTAGATTACTTTTACGTAAGTAAATTGAAAGTAATGCTGCCGTTTCGTGCGCTACACCACTAAAACGGTAGTTGCAACTTTGACGATGCGTGTCTCGTTGAATTTCAGCTCCACAACTGCGACCAAATAGTACCTAGGTATATAAATAGCTCAGTGACGGCTCGTGCAATTTGGCAACCATGTGTTTTGTCATTTAAACCAATGAAAAAGTATCGATTTCTTGGGAGTGCAATGCACCTCCTAAACATCGATTATTTTACATAGGTTTAAATGGAGAGGATCCGTTGTTGCCAAATTGCACGAGCCACCACTGAAATAGCTCGTAAGTTCGGTAGAGCAATAATACTATCCTCCGAAAATCGGGAAGCCGTGATATTAAAAAGTGGGTTGATTCCTCGAATTGACCCGAAATACTAGGACCTTATACCTGCGTCACTGACAATGAGTCTTCATTCATGTTTAAGAGAATTATTCACATTTCACACGCTACGTGATAATGCATCGTGTCAAGGCTGGCGTGTCCGTCGCGGCACGGGCGCGGGCGGGCGATCGCAGCGGAGCAGTGTGAGCGTGGCTTAATTTCATTCTGCGCAGATGCAGGCAGTTAAGAAATCTGGTTATTTGCGATGCAGTTTCGTATTATTGTTATTCCGCGCCTCAGTCACAAATCCGGTATGGTCTAGTGGCTAGGATACCTGGCTCTCACCCAGGAGGCTCGGGTTCGATTCCCGGTACCGGAATAACTTTTACTTCGCCGTCGAATTGAACGGTAAGCGCTACAATCGGCCGGTTTGATGGAATTGAAGTGCGTTTTAACTTTTTTTCTTCAATAATGCCTCTCACCTCACCTCAGAGTGCTGCCTGCTAGACCATTCTCGCTTTAATTAAAAAAAAAAAAAAAAAAAAACAAGCAGCCAGCAGATTTTGTATCGCAGTCTAGCGATACAAAGATAACATGCAGTCAATCAGTGTAAGCTGCTTTGACTGCGTTGTTATTCTTGTAATACCGCTTTTCATTAAGTTTCATAGCATATAGGGTGTCAATTAAAAAAAGGAGCTAGGCCAAATATCTCGAGAACGGCTCCGGATTTTGAAAAACACTGAAACACGTGTTCAAATGCTTGATGGGGACATCTTTATAGGGGGTTTCCGATTTCGGGGCCATCTCCAGGGGGGCCCGCAGGGCGGATACCACGTCCCTAAATTCAATACTTCAAACGGGGACCCCCATATTTTATTATTAATCGAAAAGAGGGTGAAATTATCAGACTTTTGGTGCGAATCGAAGTTCATATCGGTTTTCGTTTTTGATACATCGAAGGTCAAAGTTCGATTTGGACTAATTTTCAAAAAAACATTACTCCTTTTGAAGAGTCGGAATTTAAAAATCAAGGACACAAAATACTCTAATAAGTAAGCCCTTTTCAGAAAAAAATTTAATTATGACAAACATTTAGTCAAATTTTGGTTTTGAAGCTCCAAAACTTTTAGACGTTTTTGGCCCCAAGGAGGGCCATCTGAAAAATTCCGAGGTACAACCCCTATTGATTGATACATAAATAGAAAAGGCGCAAAAACTGAGCATTTCGGTGCAAACCGGAGTTCGATATCGTTTTTCACAATCGAGATATCGCAATCTGTAAATTGACATTCGATATCTCAAATGTAAAAACGATATCCACCCCGGTTTGCGCCGAAATGCTCAGTTTGTTACGTCTTTTCGATTGATGTATCACTCAATAGGGGTCGTGATTCGGAATTTTTCAGATGGCCCTCCTTGGGGCCCAAAAATGTCTAAAAGTTTTTTGAGCTTCAAAACAAATTTGAATAATGTTTGTTATAATTGAATTTTTTTCTGAAAAGGGCTTGCTTTTCAGAGTATTTTTTGTACTTGATTGTGAATTCCGACTCTTCAAAGAGGAGTAAGTAATGCCTCTTGAAAATGGGCCCAAATCGAACTTGGACCTTCGATATAATCGAAAACGAAAAACGATGTCGACGTTTAACTTGTACCAAAAGTCTTAAAATTTTTCCCTATTTTTGATTATTAAATAAAAAAATTGGGGGCCCCATTGAAGTATTGGATTTAGGGGTGGTAGCCCCTTGGGGACCCCCAGAGAGAGACCCCAAATCGGCGTCCCCCTAAAAAGATGTCCTGCTCAAAATAATTTAACACGTGTTTCAGCGTTTTCGGAGCCGTTCTCGAGATATTCGGTCTGGCTCCTTTTTTAATTGACACCCTGTATACATGGTGATCCAGAGCACTGTACCAGGCATTTTCTTGAGAATGGCTGATTGAAATGTTTGAAACATGGAAGTCGCATAGGGAATGAACCCTAAATTTTTCATTTATCATATTATCGATAGCTTCCAATACTTAGCCCTTTGGGGCATATTTGAAAGGGGAGGCTCAATCACATCTATATCTCAAGTTTTTTTTCAAAAAAGCTCTTTAAAGTTATGAGAAAGGCTCGTGTCCTTAAAGTTCAGGCAATTTCCTGCATTTTTGCTCTCAAGGACATTTACCAAAAAACCTCAATTTTTTGAGTTATGGCGGATTTTGGAAAAAATTTGAATTGGCTTTTGTGGCCACCTGTTGAGAATTCTTCAAATACATAACAGCTTTCTGATCAAATGGTTGGAACCATTTTGATTGATGTGAACTAGTTTGGTACCTTAAAGTGAAAAAATTAGGTGTATTTCGTTAAATTAAATTTTGGGCAGTCCATGTCTCAGACCATGGAATCGATCCGATTCTGCCATTGAAGTCCCAAAATTTTGATTTGAAAAAATACCCCTTTATTTTTTCTCCTCAAGGTAACATGTTGCACATCGATCAGAAGGTTTCGATATACTTCTTCAGAATCTGTCAAGATTTGTGAGAAATTCTCAACTGGATAAGCAAAAGGGTCGATTCAAAAATCTTCCAAGTCTCTATAGCTAAAAAAAATCTGGGTGTTTTGGTAAATGTCTATGGGAGCAAAAATTTGGCAATTGCCTCTGCTATGAGGATATGAACTTTTTTCGTACTTTCAGAAGATTCTTTTTTGCAAAAAACTTGATAAAAGTGTGTGAGCTTCTCCTAATATGAACGAGGAGCTGATGAGGGCTTTTGAAAATATCAAAAATGAAAAAATTTTTTGTCCATTCCGTAACCGATTTTTTTGATTCAAAACATTTCGATCAGCCGTTCTCGAGAAAAATGCCTGGTGGTATGGTTCCTCTCATCTTGAACTCTAGGCCACTGTCTCTTATTTCGTCATTTGTGAGTGTCTATATTGAAAGTTCTCTTTCATTTGGTTTTTCTCTTAAAACTCTGTGCAGTGTGCTGGTTCCTCTTATCTATATAGTTATCATCGCTGCATTATGTTCTGTATAATTTCAATGGGTATGCAGAGTTAGAGAGAGTGGTGGAGTGAGAATTTATTTTCTATGTGAAACCTCTGAGAGCAAGTGCTTTTGTTCATTTTCTTTAATTTCTATTAATTTCATGTCACAAATTATTTCACCAAAACTTTCAGCTAAACCTCAAGTGATTGCGGCCAGGATCCAAAATCTTTCCCCCAAACCAGCTCCATTTAACTTCACTTGCCCCAAACACTTCTTCATGAAAACTTGCTCGTAAAAACTTTTCTTTCAAATATCTTCCTATAAGTATTTATTTCCCTACACCCGGTGGACGTGTCGTTCTGATTCAACTTGCAAGTCATGTGATATCAGAGCGACCAAGTCTTAAGTTTCCTCGATTAGGTGGCTTCAGAGCTCCTTCAAATAATTTGATACTTCTCCTGATCACATTTTCTATTTTTCGGATAAAGCGCCTTCAATAATTTGATACTTCTCCTGGTAACAGATCTTCCGTATGAAGCTCCTTCAAAATATTTGATACTTCTCCTGTAAACACTTTCGTCTGAATAGCCGCATACAACCAAAGATTACTTACACTCCAGATATGGCACTAGCTAAAATCTTGTTGAGCGCCTTCATTGCTAAAACACATACACTGGCCCACGGTTTGTTTACGTTTCGGGGAGCGAGAGACGCGCGGGCGGGGTGGGGCCAGTCGGCTGGCCCACGACCCCCACCCCGCCCTCACGACTCTCGCTCGCCAAAACGTAAACAAACCGTGGGCCAGTGTATGTGTTTTAGCTCGGTTTTGGAAATGAAGGCTCTCAACAAAATTTAACATTGGCGAAATAGCTAGTGCCATATCTGGAGTATAAGTAATCTTTGCATACAACCGAAAGACATGGTAGCTCTGATTCAACTTGCAAATCATCTGATATAAGAGCGACCAAGCCCTAGTAGCATCGACTCCTATTTTGTTCAAATAAAATGGCAATTTTATTTGAAATGTTATTGATATTTCCAAGAAATTTTACTCGAGTAAATCTCAGATAAATCTTAGTTAGGTTGACATTTTCTTATATTTTATTTGAATAAATAGCAATTTATTTTGAATAAATTGCAATTTTGTTTGAATAAAGTGCAGTTTTAATTAAATAAATTGCAATTAACTTCTTTAAATTGAAATTTATTTTGAATAAAAAAGTAATTTTTTTTCAAACAAACTTGAACTGTACAGAATTTTGTACTCTTCGTGAGGTGCTTTACTTCATGAGAACTGTGACTGTTAGTGTAATTTGCCTTAACATTTAACGTTCAGATCCCAGGTAATCTCGGATAAAGCTTGAACTTGTCTTTAGGTTCCTCTATTTACCATTTTACTGGTGTGAGTAAAGTTGGTACAGAAGTGCATCAAAAATCAGAGACTAGGAGAAAATAAAATTCAACCACAAAATCTACACCTGAGTGTTACAGATGCTAACATCATCTTTGATCATTACGGTCATTATGTAATCTTTGGCCTCCTAGGCACACTGTCACTTGTATGATTATTCAATATACGCGCGCCCGTTCGTCCCTACAACAATGTCGTCTGATTCTCTTTTAACCATCTCTTTTATCCAGAGATTACTAAGCCTAAGAGATATGGCATTTCCTATCTCCACCGTGTTGAAAAACCGTTGGCCGGACTCCGTAAAAAACGCCTGCAGAATGGCCGTGATACAACGTGCAGTACGCTGGTGACCGTAAACATTGTTGTTATTCATGTTGTTGGAAATGAGGTTAGATTCTCTGTCGCATACAAATGTTTGTCATTAATTCCAGATTAATTCATTACTTACCCGATGAAATGATTCGTGATGTGTCCTGTGGAAATGATTGAAGTGTCTCAGATTTTCAATTTAACGTTCAATTTTTTCTCAGAGCTCATTAATCTTTCCAAACACTTTATTAATCTTATTAATTTACTTCGTGGTGTTGCTATTTACTTCTCAGTTCTTCACTGAATCTGCAGGAAGCAGTCAACTGTCTTCTACTCCTCTAAATTCAGACATCCCGTTCAGAGTAGTGTAAATAAAAAAATTTATCTAAGTTTCGTCACTTTCGGAACCATTTTGCTGCATCCATCACTTTGAGTTTTGCTGAAGATTCCTGAAGAACCTGTATCGAAAACTCTCCTTTGGTTCATCTAGTTTTGTCATGCACGCTTCGCCATCCCTTAAAGCACTTACCGTTGACTGCTCCTACTGGTAAATTTCTCAGCTTAGCTGGAAGGAAAAGCCTCTCAATTTCTATTATCATCAGTATTATCAATTTCGCGTAGTTATTTTTTGTTTACAAGACTGCAGATTCTTCTGAGGACTCTTGATCTTACCGTGAAACAGTCATACTTACTTCTGGACGTTCAACTGCTTTTCCTTAATTTAAATTTTGATGTAGATGTTTACAACTTCTGCATGCCTTTGCAAACTTAATTGCGGAAAAGCATTTCAATGTACCTTTCTCACGTCCAAAGTACTGCACGAATGGGAACTTTTATCGGTAAATGCAGCGGTTTGATTCAGGTAATAATATTTTCACCCATCTTTCCTCTTTTGACTTAACTCTTAAATATACCTGAATTTATGCAGCTTATGTAAATGAGAAGAAAAAAGGTACAGTTAGAGCTGAATGATTCTCAGTCTTGTGATCTGACACCTTCCCAGGGTGAGACTCAGCACGTAATGATCAGTGTATAATGTACAGTGCATATCGATGCCTTTATCATGGACAACAATCAGTAATCAGTAGTATGAGAGGGAAATTCCCAAATCTGACCTCTATACCTCTAACTGAGGAGTCTTGAACCTCACCAAAGAGAAGTTTCTAATCACTAGACGCAGTGTTACTAATGGCATCGTGACATCGTGTGCAACCTGGCAACGCTGAAGTTTGTCCATTTTGCATGAGAAAAGTCAAACTATGACAGTGCATGCACTTCCTCAAATTAATGTTTTTCATGGAATTAAATGGACAACATACAGGGTTTCCTAATTAAAAGCGACGCCACTGAATGTTATAACATGACTTGACTGTTAAGTATGAAGACACAGTTTCCTCTTCAGTCCAATCACGAAATTAAGAGCAAAAAATTAAAATATAGTGACTGGTTTTAATTGAGATGGCTTCGAATGCAAGTTTAAACTAAACCAACGACAGAATTTGAACTAAAAGTTTCCTTTAATAATGAGAAACAACTCACATTCAGTGAAATGTTGGTGAGATCTTAACTGTTAAGGAGATTCTAACCTCATTTCAAACAACAACAGTAGTAACAATGTTTACGGTCACCAGCGTACGCCACATTGCATACTTCGTAGGAGTCGAACAACACTTTTGAATCGTTTTGCCATATCTCTTTAGGCTTAGTAATCTCTGCTTTTATCCAATCCCCATAACATGGTGTCAGGTCGGGGTAATTTGTTTTAAACAAATTTTCGGTTCTCACGGACAATTTTTTTTGTTCTCGTTTTGTCGTATCGTCAAATTGCGTCGTATTAAAAGAGATTCGCGTCGGATACCGCGTAACGCTTTCGTCAGTCATGTCTTCCAAAACCGCGTGCCGTATAATTTTAACCCGTATAATTTTAACATTTTAACAAATCCTGTACAATTGTTTTAAATTATCAATCGTAAATTAGTTCGTTTTAAATGATTTTAAAGTCTCGTCGTGTCTTTTATGAATCTCAACTATGTATTGCTGCCTACGATTCTAGTCTAACCTGTTGCTGCCCATGATCGTCTTTGTCTTTGTCTGTGGTCCATGCCGTCCTATCAATTGAGTATGTCTAGTCACCGAATCTTCAAATGTCTAATCTAGTCAAATGTCTTCATCCTGTCATCTTGCCGTCGTCTTCGTCATCCACAACCGTCGTAATTAAGTACAACATTTTATCTTCCTATGTCAATCCTTTGTATGTATGTCGTATGTATCTCGTACTCAGGTCAGTCTCAAGTCATCCTCAAGTGATTCGTCTTACTGTCTTCAAATATGTCGAATACAGAAAATACCTCAGGAGCAGTTACTTCAGTACAATCCAATGTTACTTTGAATTTTCAGCCGAATGTACAACCCTTGCACATAGAAGGCGTGTCCAACGTTAGTCAAAAATGGAATTCATGGTTCCGACAATTTAAGTTGAACATCAATGCGCTAAAACTTACTAGCGATGATGACCAACAAAAAGTTTCTCTGCTTCTAGCACTCATTGGTCCGGAGGGTTTGAACGTTTTTGATTCTTTTAACAAGGATCCTGAAAATATCTCATTTAAAGATCTAGAATTGTTGTTTCAAAGTCACTTTAACCCGAAGCGAAATGTAACTTTTGAGCGCCACAAGTTCCTATCTAGAAAACAAAACCCGAACGAGACAATAGAAGAATATGTAACTTGTCTGAAAAACCTGAGCCTGTCATGCGAATTGAATGAGTTACGAGAAAGTTTAGTGAAGGATGTCCTCATTTGTGGTCTCGACAGTCGTTTCGTCACCATAAAAGAAAAATTGTTGCAGGAGTCTGATTTAAATCTGGAAAAAGCTATTGAACTTTGTAAATCCTTGCAACTATCTCAACAGCAAGTCCAATCTATTCAAAATGGAGTCGGTAACAGTAGTAGCAATGTAAATGCAGTCAGTAATTCTTCTTCTTACAATAGTCAGTCACAAAGTCATAGACCTAGTAGATCAAGACAAATGTCTCACAGTAGAAATAGGTCTCACTCCTCTCATTATTCACATTCTAGGAATCATTCCAAGTCAAAACAGTCTCATTCTAAAAACTTTCATCGTCCTAAAAACAACTCATCGTGGAGAAATCGATCGAATTCACCATCGCGCAGTTACAAAAGTCAAACACATTCCAATTCTCAAAACTTATGTCGAAACTGTGGTCAAGTCCATCGATTCAAATGTCCAGCCGCGAATAGAGAATGTTTTAATTGTCATAAATATGGTCATTTTTCCCAATACTGTCAATCACAAACGGTCAGAAGCGTCCAATTTGAGTCACCAAGGCAAGATAGGGAGGATGACAACTACTTTGTCTGTAATTTAAGATCAGAAAATTCCTTAAGGAACTCTTGGATGGTAAATGTTTTTATTAATAAACGTCCTGTCAGTATGCAAATAGATACAGCTGCAGATGTAAATTGTCTGAGCAGTCTAATATTTGATGAACTGGGTCTCAGTCGGGAAATCATCAAACCATCAATCAGTTCTGTTTTTTCATACTGCGGAAATAGAATTGATGTTCTCGGAACTGCCATGCTACGATGTCAAATCAATAATTCTGATAATTTACTCCGTTTCTACATAGTAAATCATCCGTCGAGAGCTGTCTTAAGTCTTCAAGATTGTGTCAAACTAAATCTAGTCAAACGTGTATTCGCAAATAACGAATCAAACGGTAGTGGCAATGATGAGTCAACTTCAAACTTTAATAAAAAATCCACGAAGATTGCCAATCCTGAATGTAAAATGCTTGTTACCAAATACCAGTCTGTATTTGAAGGTCTAGGGTGTGTTTCAACGAAGTGTACACTACATTTAAAGCAAGATTGTGAGCCAGTCATTGATCCTCCTCGCCGGTTGCCGTACAAGTTGCATAAACGAGTCAAAACTGAGTTACAGCGAATGATAAATGATAAAGTCATTGCAGAAGTCACAGAGCCGACTGAATGGGTAAGTTCATTGGTAGTCACCACCAAAAAGAAAAACAAGTTACGAATTTGCATTGATCCTCGTAACCTAAATAAAGCCCTGAAACGGTCACATTTTCAGTTACCTACGATTGAAGATCTACGATCAGATTTGGAAGGTTCAAAAGTGTTTTCAACTCTAGATGCTAATTCTGGGTTTTGGATGATTCCACTAAAAGAAGAATGTACGAAGCTTCTAACTTTTCAAACTCCTTTTGGTCGTTTCAAATTTCTAAGATTACCATTTGGTATTAAAGTCGCTCCTGAACTTTTTCACTCTATTATGGTAAAAAGTTTTGGTGATCTGCCGGGTGTCAAAATATACCTTGACGATCTCTTAATCCATGCTGAAAATGAAGAAATTCACAATCAACGCCTTGAAGCTGTCCTAAAAAGGGCCCAAGAATTAAATATAAAATTTAACGTCGATAAATGTGTTTTCAGTAGTAGTCAAATCGACTACATGGGACACATTTTTCAGCAAATGGGATACAACCCGACAAAAATCGCATTAAAGCAATAGCAAACATGAAGCCACCTACTGACAAAAAAGGATTGCAACGATTTTTAGGTTTGGTCAACTACCTCGCAAGCTTCATCCCAAATCTGTCTGCAGAGTCGAACTGTCTTCGTCAACTAATTAAAAAAGATGTCGAATGGACGTGGAATGAATCACATCAGCAAACATTTGAAAATCTCAAAACTCTTGTCACAAAATCACCAGTGCTTACACATTTCAATGTCAACGAACCAATTCTTGTCTCAGTCGATGCTTCAAAATCAGCTGTGGGAGCTGTGCTCTTGCAGAAAAACAAGCCTGTCTGTTTTGCTTCCAAAACTCTTACGTCATCACAACAAAATTATGCTCAAATAGAGAAAGAGCTGTATGCCATCGTCTTCGCATGTACTAAGTTTAGACAGTATATATACGGTCAGGAAAATGTCACTATTGAAACTGACCATTCACCTTTAGTTACGCTTCACAAGAAACCGCTTGCGTCTGTTCCAGCTCGTCTACAAAGGATGTTTTTGCAAATTCAACCATACGATTTAAACATTGTCTACAAGCCTGGTAAATACATGTATGTCGCAGACACACTGTCCCGTTCACCTTTACCGGAGACAGACAATCTCTTAGATGATGAAATTGCTGTTCATGTCAATTTAATTAATAGTGCCCTTGCAGTATCTCCCGATACTTTGTCGAAAATTCAAGAAGAAGCTCAGAATGACGAAGAAATACGCCTTCTCAAACAATATTGCTCTAATGGTTGGCCGCAGAACAAGTCACAAGTTGCAGATGTCGTCAAGTCTTATTGGAGTTGCCAAGAAGATATCACAGTCAATGATGGTTTTGTCTTTAAAGGTAATGCAATCATTATTCCTATTAAACTTAGAAAATATGTGTTATCATTAGTGCATTCTAGTCATATGGGTCTGGAAAGAACAAAAAATCATGTTAGAGGTGTCCTGTTTTTGGGCCCTGCATGTCTGCCGATATTACCAATCTAATTAACCAATGCTCAACTTGCTCTAAGTTTCGAAGAAATAATTCCAAAATGCCCTTGCAGTCGCATGATATTCCTAGTTTGCCGTTTCAAAAAATTGGTGCTGATTTCCTAAGTTTTGAAGGTAAAAGTTACATAGTCGTCGTCGATTACTTCTCAAAATATATAGAGTTAATCTCTCTAAATTCTACCAAAACGCCATCAGTTGTCATGAGTCTGAAAAGCATTTTTTGTCGACATGGAATCCCGTGCGAAATGGTTACGGATAATGGTCCACCCTTCAACGGAGAAGACTTTGGGAATTTCTGTAAACAGTGGCAAATACATCATAATCTGTCAAGTCCTTTTTATCCTCAATCTAATGGTCAAGCCGAAAGTGCTGTTAAAATTGTAAAAAATATGCTTCAGAAATGTAAAGACTCGGGTACAGATCCGTATCTTGCTCTTATTCACCTAAATAACACGCCCAAGGAAAAGTCTGCATCGCCCGCACAATTGTTAATGTCACGAAGATTAAGGTGTACGATACCCATAAACAAAAGCCTATTAAGACCAAAATCTGTACATTTCAGAAGTCATACGAAAACTCTAAAGGATATACAGTCAAAGTCAAAGTATTATCATGATCGAAATGCTAAACCGCTTCCAGATTTGTATGTCTCGGAAGATGTTTACTTCAAGTTGAAGCCAAATGAACCATGGATTAATGGTAAAATTGTTCGCCTTGCTGGGTTTCGATCTTATATCATCGAAAAAGATGGAAAGTTCTACAGACGAAACAGAATTCACATACTCAAAAGAAGTCCAATCATCAGGAATACAAGTCAAGCCATGCCAACAACTGCAAACCAAGTCATTCCAACAACTTCTAGTCAAGCCAAGTCTACGAGTTCGTCGCCAATTGTCAACAGGAAATCGTTTCCATTATTATCATTGAACTCTACATTAAGTGTCACTAGCCGAACCAACTCTTCTTATGTCCATCCGTCAGACAATGCGTCTCAGCCAATGTAAAGTCCACCACATTTGTCATCATCGGACTCAATCCAAAGTTCGTCCACCTCAACACCGATCAACCAGTCCATCGTGAACTCATCTCCAACAAGTACTAGTTCATTCTACGCTACTCCCACAAATCAAAATTCTTCGTCAGATGATTCGTGTCAAATTCTTTCAGACGATCCGGAAGTCCAAGAGCTTGTCACGTTTTATAAAGATTCAAGTCCTTCCGTTGGGTCTCATCCTGGTACTTCTTCAAGCAGAAATAAATTACCAACACAAGGTCGAGGCAGAGCCTCAATTTTAAAGAATATGCAAGTGTCGTCCAAAGGACGAGTGATCAAACCACCGCTAAAGTTTGCGGAGGAATTCACTTAAAACTTGTCATTTTAATTGTAATGTAATGCAATCATTTTTTTTTTAAAAAACGAAATTGTTTTATCATAATTGTTTTATCATAAATTTTTTTATCGTAATTGTTAATATCAAAAGATTAATTTTGATCTCAAGAAATTTTAATGTTGTTGTTAGTTAATTTTTAAGAAAAAAAAAAAAAAAAAAAAAAGAAAGCGTGTTACAGATGCTAACATCATTTTTGATCATTACGGTCATTATGTAATCTTTGGCCTCCTAGGCACACTGTCACTTGTATGATTATTCAATATACGCGCGCCCGTTCGTCCCTACAACAATGTCGTCTGAATCTCTTTTAACCATCTCTTTTATCCAATCCCCATAACACTGAGGTCACACCTACCTGTGATTCAAGTTAATCTGCGCGTTGACTGGTTGTTGAGTTCCATCGTTGATTGTACTTTGAACTGACTTTAGCAAATTATAATAATGTATTTGAAATTAAAATTTGCAGCAAATCTGATTTCAAAGTTGAACTTCACTCAGTTTGGACATGAAGAAGCAAATAACAGGATGACTGACTCATTCGTGGTTCTGAAGTTTGCACGGACCGAACGGAAGACTTTCATTTCATTGAGAAATTAAGAGTATTCTTCAATAAGAGAGCGTTCATAGTTGAATTGAAAGACTAAAGTACCCACTTAGCAGAAATAAGAAACTACTGTCATCATTATGGCAATAATGGTGCAAGAAATCAATCACAACACTGACTTAGAATTACCAGTATTAGGTTTAGGGTTAGGTACTCCGTAGAACTCTGAAGTGACCAAAATACAGTAATTCACAGACACCTTGTTATGAAAAAAACCAACCTAACTTTCTTTAAAAGTGAAGACAACACCAGGTCGTGCGATGCACGAAACGGGGTACCAATTCATTATAATGTTATGTTCTTTTACCAAGGATATAGGTGTGGACAAGAAGGCTGTAAAACGGTGCCATACTAAAATTTTGCTGTAAGGTTGATCGGAGAGCATCCATCTTGCTCCACTCATCTATTTTGCCCAAGTCAATTCGATTCATCCTAGTCAATTGAGCCACTTGAGTGAATGTTAGCATGAGATTCGAGTGAAGTTCAGTCATAACTTCGTAACCACTTATTTATCGACTGCTTCCAAACAAGAGGGGAAAGTTACTTTATCCTACTTAAGAATCTTAGGTGGATATGCCGCTAAAGTAGTCGACAATTTTATCGCAACCGATTGGACCCAAGGATTCATGATTTACTCACATTTTGGAAAAGCTGTTTTGATTGGTCCAGGTCAAGATTTGTTTCGACTTAGGTTACATCGAGTAGAATTAGACAAATCGAGTTGGCTTTCCCCGATTAGATCTAATGTGTCCAAATTAACACTATCATTTGTACTTGGCTTCTAGGTTTCTCTCTTCAGACTTTGTAAGATTATTGACAAGGTTATGACCATTTTCCCTCATGCCCAGAGCCAAAGCCTGGCATCATAAACTGTGCTGTTCAGTGTCGAACACACTTCTTGCACTTTTTCAGCGTAGCTTCAGATAGCTTCATAATGAAGTTTTTTTTCATCCTCGCAAAACTATCCGTTTGCAAGTAAAACATGTCGAATCATCTTAAGCAGTTTCAATGAAAGATGAGTCACTGTAACCATTCTATTAGAGGGGGACCATTTTGAGTATAGGGTTCTGACAAACAATGGTGCCTGTTTCCAAACCGCATCAAAGCGCATTGATGAGCGCTTGATTAGTAACGAGTTGAAACTCTGCGCAAACCAACTGCTCTCCCATGCGCTCTGATGCAGTTCAGAAGCAGGCACTGCTTCTTGACAGGACTCGATACTCAAAATGGTCCTGCTATACTAAATAATCTCCTCCGCTCATCTCCTCAATCAATGGCTGCTCTTCATGTGAAGAATCTGCATTCATGAGCGGATTTCAACTTTAACATTGTTTAAACCGTAAGTTATCATAATTTAGATATGAATGTACCACAGCAGAAGCATTTTGAGTATCAGGTTCTAACAAGTAGTGGTACCTGCTTCTGCATTGCATCAAAGCGCATTCTTGAGCAGGTGATTATCAATTAGTCAAAACTCTGTGCTAAACAACCACTCACGGATGTGTGCTGGTGCGATGCAATGCAAAAGCAAGCCCTGCCACTTGTCTAAGCCTGATAGTTAAAATGCTTTAGTTCTAAATAAATATTTGGTAGGTATTACTAAAAACTCATGAGTAAATCATGAATCCTTAGGTCTAATTAGTTACGATTCAATTGTCGACTTCTTAAGTGGAACAGCCCTCAGGCTATATTCACCTGACATTCCATTGTACAACAATGTAATTGTAACTTTCTCATCTTGTCGGACAGTTGTACTTAGGTAAATAAATACTTAAAAAAGTTCTTACCAAACTCCAACCAAACCTCGTAGTAAAAATTTACTTCACGAGTGGCTCAATCAACTTGGGCAAAAGAGATGAGTCGAGTGAAATGGATGCTCTCCGATCGACCTCGCAGCCCAGTATTTCAGTCGACACCATTTATCATTGGATGAATGCATCACACAACTTGGTGTTGGTGTTGACAATTAAATAATTCTGCTCTCCATGACTGTCATGCAGGCATAGGTACAATTGGTCTGAAATGTAAAGGTCCACCCTTTGCTTTTTTTCCCTTTCCGTACCTAACTTCTCTAGACCACTGCTAGGTTAACGAAGTTATCTACTTCAGATCACTCAACTGAAGAGATGAACATGAGAAAATCTGTCTCAGGAAGAGAGAGTGCTGAGAGAGGTCAAACTACAAAATTTTTGAATAAACCACCACAAACATACCACTTTCACTCGTCGAAATGCCAAGAAAGGCGATGAGTTACGGCATTACGAGTAGGGTTGCCATCCGTCCTGCTTTTCATGCATTTTCCATGCGTCCGGGCCGGACGCATGGAAAATGAGGAAATGTCCGGCTTTTCAGTCCGTTCGCTCCACTGCACGAAGATGAGTAATCTTGCCGCGAGTCTCCCGCGGCGTGACACTTTGCGGTGAACTTTGCACTTGTCGCGGGAATCTAGCGACAAGATTGCGAGTAGTGCGGCGACCCGGCCCGGGCCTATGTTTACGTCAGTTTCAGTCTCAGGCTGATTACGTGCAGATCATATTTTGCAGTTCTCTGTTTTCTATAGTAAAATCTATAGTAACTTTACAGTATAATTATAAAAATGTCACATGTGAAAACTTTTATTCCTACGTATTAGAAAATGAATCAATTTAAAGCCTAGTAGCAAGTAAAACCAAGTACAGCACTGAAAATGTTTAAATTTTATAACGTTTTATGTTAGTTTTTAAGTTTTTATAATAAACAGCATTCATTTTAAAGGAACTCGCGTTATCATTTTTCACGAAATATCTCTTACAACTTAAAAAAAACTTAAAAATTCATAAAAATCCGAAAAACAGAAAGTGTCCTGCTTTTTTACTAAATGTCCTGCTTTTTTACGAAAAATGTCCGGCTTTTTCATTTTCAGAGATGGCAACCCTAATTACGAGGCAATAACACACACACACTGTAGAATCTGACCAATTAAATGAAAGCTATGAAGAACTTGAGTGTTTCAATTCGTAAAAACTGAAGTTACGGCTTTGATTGACAGAAAACACGCACAGTTCATAAAGAAATTCTAATTTTAAAGTCTCTGATAGAATTCGAAAACACGCGAAAATACATTGCGGGGAACCTTCGGTTTGTTTTCACAACACACATCTCTAACCTTAAAATCTCCGAGGCGGTTACGCATGTTTACCCAGAGATTACTAAGCCTAAAGAGATATGGCAAAACGACTTTCAAAAGTGTTGTTCGACTCCTACGAAGTATGCAATGTGGCGTACGCTGGTGACCGTAAACATTGTTACTACTGTTGTTGTTTGAAATGAGGTTAGAATCTCCTTAACAGTTAAGATCTCACCAACATTTCACTGAATGTGAGTTGTTTCTCATTATTAAAGGAAACTTTTAGTTCAAATTCTGTCGTTGGTTTAGTTTAAACTTGCATTCGAAGCCATCTCAATTAAAACCAGTCACTATATTTTAATTTTTTGCTCTTAATTTCGTGATTGGACTGAAGAGGAAACTGTGTCTTCATACTTAACAGTCAAGTCATGTTATAACATTCAGTGGCGTCGCTTTTAATTAGGAAACCCTGTATGTTGTCCATTTAATTCCATGAAAAACATTAATTTGAGGAAGTGCATGCACTGTCATAGTTTGACTTTTCTCATGCAAAATGGACAAACTTCAGCGTTGCCAGGTTGCACACGATGTCACGATGCCATTAGTAACACTGCGTCTAGTGATTAGAAACTTCTCTTTGGTGAGGTTCAAGACTCCTCAGTTAGAGGTATAGAGGTCAGATTTGGGAATTTCCCTCTCATACTACTGATTACTGATTGTTGTCCATGATAAAGGCATCGATATGCACTGTACATTATACACTGATCATTACGTGCTGAGTCTCACCCTGGGAAGGTGTCAGATCACAAGACTGAGAATCATTCAGCTCTAACTGTACCTTTTTTCTTCTCATTTACATAAGCTGCATAAATTCAGGTATATTTAAGAGTTAAGTCAAAAGAGGAAAGATGGGTGAAAATATTATTACCTGAATCAAACCGCTGCATTTACCGATAAAAGTTCCCATTCGTGCAGTACTTTGGACGTGAGAAAGGTACATTGAAATGCTTTTCCGCAATTAAGTTTGCAAAGGCATGCAGAAGTTGTAAACATCTACATCAAAATTTAAATTAAGGAAAAGCAGTTGAACGTCCAGAAGTAAGTATGACTGTTTCACGGTAAGATCAAGAGTCCTCAGAAGAATCTGCAGTCTTGTAAACAAAAAATAACTACGCGAAATTGATAATACTGATGATAATAGAAATTGAGAGGCTTTTCCTTCCAGCTAAGCTGAGAAATTTACCAGTAGGAGCAGTCAACGGTAAGTGCTTTAAGGGATGGCGAAGCGTGCATGACAAAACTAGATGAACCAAAGGAGAGTTTTCGATACAGGTTCTTCAGGAATCTTCAGCAAAACTCAAAGTGATGGATGCAGCAAAATGGTTCCGAAAGTGACGAAACTTAGATAAATTTTTTTTATTTACACTACTCTGAACGGGATGTCTGAATTTAGAGGAGTAGAAGACAGTTGACTGCTTCCTGCAGATTCAGTGAAGAACTGAGAAGTAAATAGCAACACCACGAAGTAAATTAATAAGATTAATAAAGTGTTTGGAAAGATTAATGAGCTCTGAGAAAAAATTGAACGTTAAATTGAAAATCTGAGACACTTCAATCATTTCCACAGGACACATCACGAATCATTTCATCGGGTAAGTAATGAATTAATCTGGAATTAATGACAAACATTTGTATGCGACAGAGAATCTAACCTCATTTCCAACAACATGAATAACAACAATGTTTACGGTCACCAGCGTACTGCACGTTGTATCACGGCCATTCTGCAGGCGTTTTTTACGGAGTCCGGCCAACGGTTTTTCAACACGGTGGAGATAGGAAATGCCATATCTCTTAGGCTTAGTAATCTCTGTGTTTACCTGAGTTTCCGAACTAGATATAGCTCGTTAGTAATCACAGACAAAATAATGAAACAACCAAATTTATTCATAACGGAGACAATCCTTATGAAAAACTTCGGGTCAATTCTCAGTCAAAACCTCACTCAAACATTCCAACATTTCAATCGGCGCACGATGGATCCAAATCGAGTCCTAAGTGGTCAAAAATACAAAGACATGAGATATCACTAGAATTGTCGATCCATCAAATGATATTCTCCGATAAGTATGGGACAAGCCAGGAATAAAAAACGGAGCCAAATAAACCCCTTGAAATCAACCATAGTACCCAGCTAAAATACTAATTTTCCAACTTTGAAAGGATCGAATTTGGACCGCCAAAGATTTGATTTCTGTCCATTGTGCGGCGGACCGAAGAATATCGCGGATTCGATATGGCGCGCGATTCGTTTAGTGACTGCTTAAAGGATAGGGAGACATTTGGCGTTGCCGCTCCGCAATATATCGAACGAAGGGAATCCACCGTGAAACGAGACGCGATCATTACGTGCGGAAATCTGACAACGCACGTTTGCGACCAAGCCGAAAATTGTCGATTATTATGCAGGAAGTTTATGGCCAAAATCGATACGAAACCATAACAAAAACATGCAGTACTTACTGCATGTTAAAAAAAAAAAAACCAGCAGATTTTGTATCGCAATCTAGCGATACAAAGATAACATGCAGTCAATCAGTGTAAGCTGCTTTGACTGCGTTGTTATTCTTGTAATACCGCTTTTCATTAAGGTGATTTAATGGCAAACTCCCGAAAATTTTAATCCGATAGATGGCGTTACTTGTCGCTTGCTCCGGAAATGGCCGTTTTTTGACGGTTTTCGGCTGTTTTCTCTGAACAGACGAATAATTGACGAAAAATCAGAATGTCAGCACCTGCTTAATTTTTTGCTTGATTTTTTGAGCCATAAACTGGCCAAATTGGTTCTAAAATTAAGGTGAAAGTATGCAAAGAAAAAATCATGTGTAATTTGGAGTTGTATCAGTAAAGATTACAGGTGAAACAGAAACCTGTAATCTTTACTGATGCAACTCCAAATTACGTATGATTTTTTCTTTGCATAGTTACGCCTTTATTTTAGAACCAATTTGGCCCATTTATGGCTCCAAAAATCAAGCAAAAAATTAAGCAGGTGCTGACATTCCGATTTTTCGTCTAATATTTGTCTATTCAGAGAAAACAGCCGAAAACCGTCAAAAAACGGCTCTCCGAAAACCGTCAAAAAACGGCTCTTTACGGAGCCAGCGACAAGTGACGCCATCTATCGGATTAAAATTTTCGGGAGTTTCCCATAGAATCACCTTAAGGTGGTTCCATAGCGAAAGTTTCCTGATTCAGTTCAACTTTACTGTAATCTTTGTAACCCGCAGGAGAAACCTTTCTAAGTTAGTTCGGGTTAATTTTCTTAATTGACAGGATCCCATTAGAACAGACCAGAGAATTTCAGCACTATCAGACGGCCAGCTTAGGTACATGACCTTTGGAACACACTTCCTTTGAGGGAGAAACGGTGAACTATTGAATAGACAGATGAGTAGGTATGTGTTATCCTGATAGATGACATCATACAATTGAGTTCTCGTTATGAGAGCTACTTCTGCACTCAATATTCTCTCAGAGAATTTTGAGAGTTAATCAACAGCTAGCTCTCATTAATAACGAGGCTATCGTAAAACTTCAACCTGAAGGATAACACATACTTGATTATCTACTCAGTATCAAGTCGATGATTCAAATCACTGAACTGGGCACAAGCTGAAAACTGATGCAAACTACTCTTGGAGCAGGGCCATAAAGTAGAACTGATGGAAGCTGAGAGTGCTGTGATAGAGTAGAGAGATCAGAACTAATCAGTAGAAGGACAGTATTTACAAGAACTAGATTAGAAGAGGCAGCTAGCGCAACGGCTCTCTGATCTTTCACACTTGATAAGATTGGCACTTACCTTATAATATTGTCGTCAGTTTCTCGACACATATTGAGCATATAACAGCACGGACAACAGGTAGGTGATTGTCTGAAATTTCATGAAAGCGGAGGAGTTACAGGGCCAAAAACGCCGACACTGACACTACACTATCCACTCATCCGACTGCCTTCGAAGAAAAACACTGTAGTACAGCGGAACGAACTTTGGAATTCACAGGGAGGATTTGTTTTTCTGATAGTGACTTGAGTAACTTGTAAAATCCGTGATCACACTCGGTAAAACGAAAATAATCCAAAACCGAAATTTTTCACCGTGAACGCAGAAGAGAACGACGAAAATAAATAAGAAACTGTTTATAGGTTATGAAAACATCCACCAAACAACGGAGGGATTCGGCACCATTGAACTCTAAAAGGAAAACGTCTCAAATCATCCGATTCAAATGTTTTTCCGCAAAAATTCTCTCTCAATTTGCAACCTTTTTGATGTTGTTGGGCTCAAAAAATCAAGTAAAAAATTACGCATTTCCTAACGGGACGTTTTTTTCACCTAGTGACCTCAATGAAACAAATACATTACGATATATAATCCGCCCCTACATAACCTGCAAATCGAAGCCCTTTGTTTTTCCGCAGAAATTCTCTGCGGTACTGCAACCAATTTTGTTGAAATTTATCTCAAAAAATCGAGCAAAAAATTACGCATTTCCTAACGGGCCGATATTTTCAATTAACGCTTCTAAAAAAAATACAAGCCGTCAAAGTGAGAATCTCAAAAAGCGACTAGTAACGCTATCTATCGGGCAAAAATCTCCCAACTCGCGGGTGAGGAACCACCTTAAGTTTCATAGCATATAGGGTCAATTAAAACAGGAGCTAGGCCAAATATCTCGAGAACGGCTCCGGATTTTGAAAAACACTGAAACAAGTGTTCAATTACCCGTACTTACATTCGCACGTCGGCTTTTTGACAAGATTCCGTAACTACTCCTTCCCCTCATTTCGGGCATTTCGATTTTCGGCCCTCTAATCTTCCACACGTTCCAGTCACTCGTTTGCGGCTCACACATTTCTCACGAAAAAGGCTAGTGCCGGTCGCCGGGTATACCCCTCACTCACGAAGTCTCAAGCATCAGATTCTGAGCTTCGTTTCTTGACAATTTTCTTTTTTTAGCGTCCACGAGGGAGGGGAAGGGGGGGGGGGGTTACTCGCCGACTTTGGACTATTCCAAACATCAGCCATCATTCTCGTTGGCAGTAAAAGTAGGTAATGAAGTTACGAGGTTTTTCGAAGGGGGGGGGCGGATTTTCCATTACGCAAAATACACAACTGCGTAGGGCCTTAGACCTAAGGGGGCCTCACTTCATGAAGGGAGGAAGACGGGAAGAAAAAGACAGAAACATGGAGAAAAATATAGAAAAAGAAAGAAAGTGAGAATAAGAGAGTAAAAGAGGGAAAAATAGAGAAATGGGGAGAGAAAGAGAGAAGGAAAGAGAAAAAGAGAGAATAAAATGATAGAGAGAGAAAGAGAGAGAGAAAAAGAGATGAAAAGAGAGAAAAGGAAGAATAAAAGAAGGCAAAAAAATAAAATAAAACAACAACTTTGCTGGGAAAAAAAGTTAAAAAAAAAAAAAAAAAAAAAAAAAAAAAAAAAAAAAAAAAAAAAACCAATCAGGAGGAGAACCCCCAAACCCCTCTTCTTTCGCGTGGATGCCTTCGGACCCCCCAAGGGCATCCTACCCTTTTTCTTGGGGGCCTCAAATTCAAAGTTTAGGGTCTCAATAGATGTAAATCCGCCCCCGAGGGGGGATGGGGCTGTGCGAAGTTTGTTGCATAATGAGGAAAATGAAGAAGTTAGCAGATGCAGCCAAGGGTGTTCATGGGGGGAGGGGGGGGTACAGTGACGAGCAACTCGTCACCAAAATGTTTTTTAGGTCACAACTCGCCACAAATTTTTTATTGGGATGAAAGATACTGTCAAAAACTACGGTGAAGTTTGTTGTTTTTTTTCTTCTCTCTTTTATACCTAACCATTAGTGGCTTTTGTTGCTATTTTTTGAGGCGAGAAAAGTTTGCCAACGAACAGCCCCCCCCCCCTCCATTTTAATGCACCTCTCCACAGTTGAAGGAAAGCCTTCCCGGTCATTAGTTTCCTTCGAATAAGGTCACAAAATAATTTATTTCTTTTTTTTCAATTCTGTGAAGACTTTAATTCAAAATCATAAGTTTGCATTTTTTCCTATCCTTCCTTCCCCTACTCCGTATCTTCGAAACTCTTGGTATACTCGTCAAATCATAAGATTTCTTCAAAATAAACTTTTTTCAGAGCGAACGGTGAAAAAATTGCTGCTAAAAGTATCCAATGTCAACAAAATTCCTGAGGATTCCGAAACTAGACCATGGACTCTTTCATACCCATACCCCCTGATCCTTATCACTATCCTATTTTCAATATCAGGTGTACCGGACCCCAATTTTGAGTTTTACTCAAATTCATTTGGATCGTGTGTTTCGCAATGAAAAAGTTTGTAAAAAATTGATACCATAATGCAGCAGTCAGCAATAATTTGGCTCAACATCGGAGCACTGATACTTTGGCAGTAGTATCGATCAGTGGTGGCTCGTGCAATTCAGCAACAAAGTATTTCCTCCATTTGGCTCAATGTAAAACAATCGGATGCTGGCGAAGCGCTGCTTCACTGTCGGATCGATTATTTCATATATAATCAAATGGAGAAAAACATTGTTGCCAATTGGATCAGCCGCTATACTGGTATCGATACTTCAAGGAGACACCACAAAGTTATGAGCCCATCATAGGAGAATCCAGTCACCTCTTCCTAGGAAACGCTAAAAATAAATTAATTATTTTTTGTCCTATACCTTCCATCATGTATTTTGCATACATTCGTGTGACAAAACTGAAATCCCTCCCATAGGATGCAAAGTAACTTTGAGGTTTGGGTTTGACACAAATTTACGAGTGAAACGTTGAAGGAAACGAAAGCGCAGAAAATAGGGGAAAATAATGAACCTTTCTTTATTTTAAAACCAGCTTTTGTCTCTCATAGTTCTCCAACTACGAGTAAAGAATCTCATATTTTTTGTCGAAGGGAGAGGGCAGAAGTATTGATGCTTACGCAAAATTATGCTAGCATGTATCAATAACAGACATATTGGTACCACAGGATAATACAATCCGAATGGATCCTCCCATAAGAGCCGAAGAAACATTTTTTTGGTCTCTTTCGGTGTCTGTTCACAACGGTGGCTCCATCTCTGTCTTTTGCGATGCTTTGCACGATATGGTTTGGATCTTCTAATAATAACAGGCCAGAAAATAACTCTTCAGAATGAACCGAAGTTTCCAATCTGATCGTAGAATTCTGCGTTGATACTACTCCTAATAATAAAGTGATGAGTGAAATTGGTCATTTTTTTTTTTTTTTTTTTGTTTTTTTTTGTTTTTAATCCATTTTGGAAAGTAGGTCGTTTCATTGGATTGTCTCATTTTCTATGTCAATGTTGTGATGCTGATTGACACCAAGAAAATCAGTATAAATGAAGAACTTTTACTTGAAAGTAATAAAAATGATGAGACAAAGACGAGGATCTTACAAAACTGATATCTCTAATTTATTGTAATCACAAATGTAGTTTTCGATTGAGAGAGAGAAAAAAAAACATTCAATGAGTACTTAAAATGTTTAAAAAAACAAAAACAGCGTACAGAAGACAGAACAATGAAAATATCTAGGAATAAAATTCACGAATATCATAACAAAGTAACAATAATCCTTTTTTTCGTATCTACGAAAGTACCTAGGCAAGTACTCATTTCTGCATTAATCCATTCCTTCATTATTATTTTTTATTTTTTTATTTAAATATAGAATTATGGATGGGCCATATTATTTCAGTCCCACAAGTATCGCACATCAATTTACAGGGGCACTCGTTAGTGGCAAAGGATGATAGAAAATGATAGTAAGATAATTAAAGTGACGACGATGCTTCCAAAGCATGTAAGACAACGAGAAGAGAAAGTAATCCATGGAAAAGATACATGAAATTGATGCAAATGCCTTTATTTCGTAGGAGTCACAAATTTCCTGGACCTGAAACAGAATAAAAGCAATCATCATGACTAGGTAAAATAACACTGCGCAAGAGATGTTCACGTTGTTTTCAAACCCCTCCTGACGGAAGCTAGTTTTCTCGATTTCTAAGGTATAAAATAGGAAGGAACTCGCCATAAGAAGTTACTTCTTGTGGCGAGTTGGACAGGAGTCCGCGAAATTGGAATTTTTCGCCAATTTCAAGCTAAGACTTTGGTAAGCTGAACTAATTTTCCATTCAATCTTTTATAGTAGAAGTTCCAAGTACCTATTGAATGAACATATCTATTTTTAAAAAATAAAAATAAAAAAAGCAAAAATTTAAAAGCATATGTGCTCGAGATAAGGAATTTCCATTGATTTTTTTCCCTGAGATGACTCTGTGGTTTCTAGCCAGTTACTTAAAAGTGAATGCCAATGATATCATCTAAAAACCCATTAAACTTGGTACAAAAATCACTGCAAAAACAATATTGTTCATCACATTGTTCGGCTCACATTTAATTGCCATATAACGAGGGCTCCCCGCTCCCGGTGTGGCGCGGCGCGGGGAGGGACGCCCCTCTCCGCAGACGTCTTGAATAATGGATATACATGGGCTTGTTTATAACCTCATGTATCCTTAGGTACACATTATTAGGAAAAAATTAAAAATGCGTAATCGTTTTTTCAGGGGACAAACGGGACCGATAAGAGGCGGAATTTGGAATAATAAGCTCTCTGCCAAGTGAAAAACGTTTTGCTGTGGTCTTCCTCCGCACTCTCAAAAATTGATAAATAGACATTGATTTCATGGATGGACACGCAATTTAAAAAACTCGACAGAGCAGTCTTTCAATAACATCCTGTGACATTTTCAGATCGAAAAAAAAGACAAGGAAGATCTATAAAGGGTCCGCTCACGGCCGCGGATTACACGTAGTCACTTACTCAATCAAAATTTCACCGAACCAGGGAGCTAAACCCCCCTCAAAAGTCTTATAAAGGTATTATTCATCTCAGGTCCTCATCAAGATACTGCGAGGAGCTGGAAAAATGCCCCAATGATTATTCTGGGTCCAAACGGGACCGATAAGAGACTAGATTAGCGATAGTCGGTCGAATCGGTGTTTTCGCGCTTTGCTCCTGCTCATCTTCGCTCACTTAAAAAATCGAAATATCGAAATCAATTAGACGTATCAAAAAGCGGTTTCACCCAATTGAAAGCGCAGCTTTTACATTACTAGCAGTGAAATTTTCAGATCGCTATAAGTACATTGCCAACAGACCTGTTTAGTGTGACGTCACGAAAAAAATTGGATCCAAACAAATGGTCTCTCTCTCACTCGCTCTCGAGGGAAATAGGAGAAAACAGGATCCAAATTTTCAAATGCAAATTCGTGACAGTAAACAAGTTTTCTCAGATTTTATTACACCATAGGATTCCACGTATTTTAAAATGTAATCACGCTGCAGCAACATTTGTGAAACATCACGCAATAATTGACAATCACAGTTATTTCGAAGAAAGTCTATGTTTTGTCCTTGTCCCACTCACAGTTTCTTATGGTCCCAGACGTTTGGGATATATGCTTATCGGCACCATCACCCCACGTGTTATACCTCGAACAAGCTTCGATACGAAGATAGGTTAGGATGATTGAGTTTCATGGCGTTGACAGGCCCATAAGAGACTACATAAGACAAGGAAAACACATACAACATTTCTCGGTATAATTGTGATTGTATAACTTTATACATATGATCTTTCAGGAATTATGCGTCGGAGTGAAAAGATACTTTGAGGTACGTAGAATCAAATGGTAAAGTAAAATTTGAGAAAACTGGATGTTACCCAGCATGAATTTCCATTCGAAAATTTGGGTTCGATTTCTTATGGGTAAATCCACGAGAGTGGGCGAGATGGAGCATTTGTTTGGATCCAATTTTGATCGTGGCGTCATCACTAAACAGGCAAATGTCTATACGGGGTGCCATGCCGCTCGCGGCCGCAGATGAAACTTACAACTAGTTACACTATAGGTGACCCAGCTAGGGGGCGAAGCCCCACTAAAAAGTCTTCTAAAGGTTTTTTGTCAAATAAGGTCCTCTTCAGTATACTATGAGAACTGACAAATGTCCCGTCGGTTATTCCATGTCCAAACAGGACCAAAACAGACGGTAAGACTGAAAGTACGCCGATTCGAAGTTACACTTTCGCTTTGCTCCTGCTCATCTCTGCTCACTTAAAAAATCGATGAATCGATGAATATAAATATAAGATCGCAAACGCAGTTTCGCGACCAAATGAAAGCAAAGCCTTTAATTACTTCTTGTACACTTTTCAGATCGATGCAAAGCCATTCATTGGCGGATACAGGGGGGGGGGCGAAGGGGGCGATCGCCCCCCCCGTTCCGCCCAAAAAGTGGGGAAGGGGAGAGGAAGGGGAGAAGCAAGAGCGAAAACAAGAAAAAGGGTCATTTAGGGCGAAAATCCAAAGTTCGCCCCCCCCGTTCGCGAGGGCTGGATCCGCCACTGAAGCCATTAAAGGTCTATACGGGACCGCTCGCGACCGTGGATGAAACTTAGTCCATCAAAATTTCACCGACCCAGGGGGCGAAGCCCCCTCAAAAGTCTTACAAAGGTCTTATTCATCTTAGGTCCTCTTCTACATACTACGAGGAACTAGAAAACACCCCGTCGATTGTTTCGGGTCCCAACGGGACCGAAAAGAGACGGTAGTACTGAAAGTAAGTCGATTCGAAATTCCTTGTGCTTTGCTCCAGCTCTATAGTGCTCATCTAAGCTCACTTAAAAAACCGATAAACGGAAATAAATTCTAAGTACCTATCAAAACGCGGTTTCGACCAATCTTAAGTGCAACATTTAGATCACTAGCATAGTGACATTTTAAGCCCGATATAGAGGGTTTTAGTAATGGCGACTGCCTGCGATGAGCGTTCCAAACAAAGCCAGTTTGTCTCTCTCGCTCTCACGTGACCCCTATGTACTGCCATCTCACTCTAATTTCAAAAATCGTATATAGTGACTTCTTTTGTGAAATTTTATGGCAGAAATGAATTTCTCGAGGCATTTTAATGCGATTTTGATAATAATATGTCGTAAAACAAGGCCCTGTGTACGGATTTCGATACTAGAAAGAGATGGATATACATGGGGGTCACGGGAGAGTGAGTGAGATAGTTTGGAACGCTACGCGAGTTTTATCACAACCGATTGCGACCGATGAGTGCATTGTTGTGGTTGTTGGCTAACCGTTGACTTCGCACTAAAACCGTCTATAGAGCCATTAAAGCTGGTCTATACGGGACCACTCGGAGCTGTGGATGAAACTTACTCCATCAAAATTTCACAGACTCAAGGGGCGAAGCCCCCCTCAAAAGTTTTCGAAGGGTCCTATTCATCTCAGGTCCTCTTCAGCATACTACACTGTCCCGCAAAAAAATCGGCGCACCTAGCGCGCTGGATCATTCCGCTCGAAAATTCGACAAAATTACAAAATTTAAAATCGTCATAACTTTTAAACTAAAAGAGCTAAAAATATTTTAAGGCAAGGGTCGAATTCCTCATACTTTCTAGTTTTTTATACATAAGCTCAAATTTTCTTTTGGTCATTTTCCCACCCGTATGAAGAGACTTACACAACCCTCGCGAAAACTGTTTTTTTGGAGCACATCCCAAAAAAGTTACTCAAACTTCTCACATCTCTTTGGGCAAACGTAGCATAGGCAGACAAAATCTGAGACATGCATCAGATTTCTCAGAGTTAGGACTATCGATCTGGTTACCTCAATTTTGTCTACAAAATTTTTTAAGGTCGGAAAATCAAAATGCACTTTTCCGAGACCATGTAAAGACCGCTTCTGAGCACACAGTTTACACATCATCCGCTCAAACATGCGAAAAGATGATAAAAGTTCAAATCGTCATAACTTTTGAACTAAAACAGCTAAAAATATTTCAAGGCCAGGGTCGGATTCTTCGTATTATTTAGTTCTTCATACACAAGCTTGAATTTTTTTTCGGTCATTCTTTTGCCCGTATGAAGAGTTTTTCCAAATCCTCGCGAAAACTGTTTTTTTGGAACACATCTTTAAAAAGTTACTCAAACTTCTCACATCTCTTTGGGAAAAAGTTGCATAGATAGACAAAATCTGAAACCTGCATCAGATTCCTTAGAGTCAGGGCTATCGACTTGGTTACCTCAATTTGTTCTAAAAAAATTGTTCAAGGTCAGAAAACGCACTTTTCCGAGACCATGTAAAGACCGCTTCTGAAGACACATACATAGTTTTCACATCCGCTCAAACATGCGTAAAGACCATAAAAGTTTAAATCGTCATAACTTTCGAACTAAAAGAGTTAAAAATATTTTAGAGCCAGGGTCGGATTTCTCGTACTTTCTGTTTTTTTTACAGAAGCTCAAATTTTTTTTTTGGTCATTTACGCCCGTGTGAAGAGTTTTTCTAAACGCTCGCGAAAACTGTTTTTTTGCAGCACATTTCTAATAATGTTCAGAAGCGGTATTTATACATGGTCTCGGAAATGTGCGTTTTCTGACCTTGAACAATTTTTTTTAGAAAAAATTGAGGTAAACAAGTCGATAGCCCTGACTCTAAGGAATCTGATGCAGGTTTCAGATTTTGTCTATCTATGCAACTTTTTCCCAAATAGATGTGAGAAGTTTGAGTAACTTTTTAGAGATGTGCTCCAAAAAAACAGTTTTCGCGAGGATTTGGAAAAACTCTTCATACGGGCAAAAGAATGACCGAAAAAAATTCAAGCTTGTGTATGAAGAACTAAAGAATACGAGGAATCCGACCCTGGCCTTGAAATATTTTTAGCTGTTTTAGTTCAAAAGTTATGACGATTTGAACTTTTATCATCTTTTCGCATGTTTGAGCGGATGTGTAAACTGTGTGCTCAGAAGCGGTCTTTACATGGTCTCGGAAAAGTGCATTTTCCGACCTTACAAAATTTTGTTGACAAAATTGAGGTAACCAGATCGATAGTCCTAACTCTGAGAAATCTGATGCATGTCTCAGATTTTGTCTGCCTACGCTACTTTTGCCAATAGAGATGTGAGAAGTTTGAGTAACTTTTTTGGGATGTGCTCCAAAAAAAAAGTTTTCGCGAGGGTTGGGTAAGTCTCTTCATACGGGTGGGAAAATGATCAAAAGAAAATTTGAGCTTCTGTATAAAAAACTAGAAAGTATGAGAAATTCGACCCTGGCTTTGAAATACGTTTAGCTATTTTAGTTTAAAAGTTATGACGATTTTAAATTTTGTAATTTTTTCGAATTTTCGAGCGGAATGATTAAGCGCGCCAGGTGCGCCGGTTTTTTTGCGGGGCAGTGTATATGAGGAACTGGAAAATGTCCCATCGTTTAATCCGGGTCCAAACGGGACCGAAAACATACGAAATTATTGAAATATTCGACCGATTCGGAGTTACTTTCGCTTTGCTGCATGCTGCTCATCAGCTAATCTCTGCTAAATTAAAAACTCGATAAGTCTATATGAATTAATTAATGTATCAAAACGCGGTTTCGATCGATCGAAAGCAAAGCTTTCCAATTACTTCCTTTGAAATTTTCAGATCAATGCAAAGCCATGAAAGGTCTATACGAGAGCGCTCGCGACCGTGGATGAAACTGACTCTATGAAAATTTCAGCGGCCCATAGGAAACGAACCCCCCTCAAAAGTTTTAGGAATGTAATATTCATCTCAGGTCCTCTTCTGCATACTATGAGGAACTGGAAAATACCCCGTCGATTGTTTCGGGTCCAAACCGGAATCAAAACAGACGGAATGGGGCTTTTGCGCACTTTTGCTGTAAGCAATTTAATAGTCGATTTTAGTGTAAAAACCTCCAAAACATTCGATGGTAGCACTGAAAAACTTCCAAAATCCACTCCTAAACTCAATAAATGCTTTTCACTGCGCGGGTTTAATGGTGGCTGAGGACAGTAATAATGGGAGATTCCCATCTAACAATACGTACTGTAACTCCATCAAAAAGTGACCAATAAGATATGACTTTCATTTAGCATCGGTGTCACTACATATGTCACGGTGTACCATTCATCGGATGTGGATCACTATTCTGATGACTAATTACTCTTTGAATCATCCTTGTCAGCATAGAGAGAGTGACGAAATTAAGATAGGAATCTCCCATTCTTACTGCCCTCAGCCACCATATTACGCCCTCGCAAATAAAAGTGGTTATTGATTTTAGGAGTGGATTTCGGAAGTTTTTAGTGCTGCCATCGTTAGTTTTGGAGGTATTTAAATCAGAATAGACTATTAAATCGCTTACAGCGAAAGTGTGCAACAGCCCCATGATGGAAAGTTGACCGATTCGCAGTTCTTATCGCTTCACGCCTGCTGCTTATCAACGTTCACATAAAAAATCGATATCTCGAAATGAATTGGGTGTATCTAAACGCGGTTTTGACCAATCGAAAGCGCAGCAATAATACTACAAGCAGTGAAATTCTCAGATCGATACAAAGCCAATAAGGGTCTACATATACGGGACCGCTCGCGGCCGCAGATGACACTCTATTGAAATTCAAGCAACCCAGGGGTCCAAGCTGAAAGCCCCCCCCCCCCCCCCAAAGTCTTCTAGTGGTCTTACTCATCTCATGTCTTGTTCAGCATACCATTAGAACTAAAAAATGTCTTATCCATTACTCCAGGTCCAAACAGGACGAAAAACAGACGGAATTACGGAAAGTCAGCCGATTCGGAGTTACTTTCGCTTTTCTCCTGCTCGTCTCCGCTCCCTTAAAGACTCGATATCTCAAAATGAATTAGTCGTATCAAAACACGGTTTCGACCAATCGAAAGCGCAGTATTTAGAGTATTATCGGTAGAATTTTCAGATCGATATGACGCAAACAAAAGCCCAATAAAGCACCTCTCACGGCCGCGGATTACATTACTGCAGGAAAAGTTCACGGACCAAGGGGGTGAAACCCCGCTGAAAAGTCTTCTAATGGTCTTACTCGTCTCATGTTCTCTTCAGCATACCAATAGGAACTAAACAATGTACAATCGATCATTCCAGGTCCAAACGGGACTGAAAACAGACGGAAGTACGGAAAGTCGGCCGATTCGGAGTTACTTTCTTTTCGTTCCTGCTCATCTTCGCTCACTTAAAGAATCGATACCTCGAAATGAATTAGTTGTATCAAAATGCGGCTCCGACCAATCGAAAGCTCAGCTTTCACATTACTGCTGGTAACATTTCCAGATCGATACAAAGACAATAATGGTCTGTACGGGAACGCTCAAGGCCACAGATGAAAGCTTACTCTATTGAAATTATAGCAAACCAGGGGCCGAAGCCCCCCTCAAAAGTCTTCTTGAGGTATTACTCATCTTATATCTTGTTCAGCATACCATTAGAAACTTTGAAACGCTCCTTTCATTATTCCGGGTTCAAACCGGACAAAAAACCGACGGAATTACGGAAAGTCGGCCGATTCAGAGTTACTTTCTTTTTGCTCCTGCTCATCTATGCTCATTAAAAAAATCGATACTCCGAAATGAATTCGTCGAATCAAAACGCGGTTTCGACCAATCGAAAGCGCAGTACTTAGAATATTAGCAAAAAAATTTTCAGATCGATCTGACGCCAACAAAGGTCAATAAAGCACCTCTCACGGCCGCGGATTACATTACTGCATCAAAATTTCACAGACCAACGGGGCGAAACCCCGCTGAAAAGTCTTCTAAAGGTCTTACTCATCTCATGTCCTAATCAGCATACTATTAGGAACTAAAGAATGTCCCATCGATCATTCCGGGTCCAAACGGGACCGAAAACAGACGGTATTAGCGAAAGTCGGCCGATTCGAAATTACTTTCGTTTTGATCCTGCTCATCTACTTTTGCTCGGCTAAGCTATTTTAAAGGGCTACTTTGGTTGTACTTAAACTATGTTTTTTTAATCGAAGAAAAAATCAGTAATTAGGAACTTTCTCTCCCCTTTGCCCGTAACAAGTAAACATTTCATCTGTCTTTAGCAAATTTAGAGAAATCATTTTTTTAACAAAATAGTCTATGAAAAAATTCTGTGGTGAAATCCCAAAAAAATTGATGGTGTAAATAGCCTCCGCGTCAAAAAATCGGAATTAACAAAACTGGAGGGTACAATTTACTATCTGCTGTCTCTCATTCACATACCTCTAATTGTCCTTGTCAGAAAAAAGCCACGTTGCCAAGTGCACTCTTACTGATTTATTTATTTTTTTCAAATGGGCCAACTCGGAATCCTCTCCTTCCCAGATTTGATTCAACTCAGTAATCGGTGTAAAATATCTGTTACGGGCAACTCGGTATCACCCCCCTCCCCCCCCCCCCCATGATAAATTCCAAGCTATGCCACTGACCTTTTTCTCTGAAAAAGTGGAACTATACAAATTCATCAAGAGTCTGTACAGAACCGCAGACCAGTCTTATTCTACCAGCGTTACACCTAGGGGGGCTAGGCTGAATGGGGGATCCATGGTTGCTCAGATGGGTTGCCTCAGTTACTATAAAGCCAAAAAATTAGGGAGGTCCGAAGGTAAAATTTTTTTCTACACTAAAGAGATGGAAAACATCACTCGACTATTTGACGTCAGTGGTCAAGCAGAGTAAAACATTGGCGGATGCAAGGGGGGGGGGGCTTCGCTTCCCCCCCTGTTCAACCAAAAATGGGGGAGAGGAGGAAGAGAGGGAAAGAGAAGAAAGGAAAAGGGGGTCTCTGGGGGGCGAAAATTCCAAGCCGCCCCCCCCCCCCCCCCCCGGTCCACAAGGGCTGGATCCGCCAATGGAGTAAAAGACAACGCCAATCAACATTGGAAGTTTCTTGCAAATCACGGAAATTTTTTTTGCATTTATCTTTGACGGAAGCTCTCTTTTATATCTTTGCTCGAGAGTATACTGAGATGCACAGACTCTTACTTGAGAGATTTCAGTTTGAAAAATACCATTCCCAGCACCTTGGGGTAGATTTTCACCCACACGGCTGATGGCAGGTTATAAATCCTCATATTTCAAATCAATTAGCTAATCAGTCATGTTTTGAATCAGCAGCTTGGGTGGTTAGACAACCAAGTGCTCTGACTTCTGATGCTTAGTACAATAAACGAGTGTTGATGATGATACACACTACTTTAGGGTATGAACATGGATTTCAGAAGTTTTGTAAAGTAAGGACTCGTGGTGCCATGGGTCAATATAGCCCCGAAACACCCTAATTGGCGTTTTCAGATAAAAATCCCCACCCTGAAATGTTGGACCAATATTGGTAACTTTTCTCTCAGTGTAGTAAATTGAGTCAAAATGCTGAAGAAGCATTCAAGGTTCAAAATTTAAAAAAAAATTCCGTGCTATTTTCCCGAGAAAATTGGAGAGTACAATTGCTTACATGATTACAGGGTGCCTCATTTGATGAATACAGTTTAGCCACAAGGTTCCTTAGTTTTCCTTACCAAAACATCTTGAAATTGTACTTTCTATAGCTATCTTTCCAGAGCTAGTTTGGCTATCTATAGCAATATGAGAAAATAATAATAGGATCAAAGCTAAAACAATTTAATTAAAATAAAATAACCGTGGGACGTTTCGAGGCTCAAACGGCACTCTTCCTCTGCCACTCTCAGAGTGAATTGAGTTGATTCAAGATGTTTTTGGTAAGGAAAACTAAGGAACCTTGTGGCTAAACTGTATCCATCAAATGAGGCACCCTGTAATCATGTAAGCAATTTTACTCTCCAATTTTCTCGGGAGAATAGCACGGAATTGTTTCAATTCAGAGTTGAATTTTCGGGCTATTTGTGTAATTCTGTTGCTATCTATAGCTAAACTTACAAAAGGAACGCAACGCCCCCCCCACCCAACCTCTTCTGCTGGGAGATTTCCGCTGCCCTCTCTGGGGCTACATAAAAAGCTGGTAGCATCAGGCAAAGCGCTGAAACCTTCAGGATGGCTGTGAACAATGCTTTAAACAGACACATACACCAACTCCTGGTTATAAGAAGAGCATCGTCACATTTAGTTTTTTTTTTAGTCTCCACTTGAAGGAGGTCATAAAATTATATTATTAGCTTCTTCCAGTAAAATCAATTATGACAACTTCTGATTCAGTTGGAGCCTGTGCCTGTGTCTGAAATGAGTATATATGCATTCGTAGTATGGTTTTTTCTACTTTAAGAATATATATATGCTGTTGTACACTTCTTCCCAGCCGTTTACCTCTTTTTGACAAATTAGCGAACAACAGTATTTATTGCTAGAGACTGTAAACCAATGAATAATTGAATGTTGGATGGATACAGAAAAAAGAGGACTTACCCAATAAAAAAAGTGAGAAAAATTGTTCCCTCTTCACTGGCTGGTTTTTTTCTTTTCTTTGGTCCGTAAGCTTTAGTCAAAATGTCAGTTTCACACCTGCAAGAGGGAGAGATAGATTAGTGATATTTTCAAAGGTAGGAAAAAAGGTTGCATTCCTCTAGCATGACACACTCAAGCTTTTCATGAAATGATGATCAGGGTGATCTCATAACAAATTATAGAGTCTTCTTTTTTTCTCTTATATGCACGCATTTTTCTGAAAGGCTGCCCTATTTCTTACTTTGTACTAAAGTATTTTTTCAGTGATGGGATTCAACAAATACCTACCTTTGATGAGCTACCGAAAAATGAATAGAAACACATTGGTGAGTAGATTCTTTGCAGAGGGTTTCAACTCAGGACAAAGCAACCTCTCACCCAAAGATATTATATATTATATAGATACCGAATGCTAGGGAATAAAACAGTCCCGATTCCTGTAAGTATGCAACTTGTTTTGCACAAAGGCAAACATGGTCTTTCTCTCTCTTTCTCCATGAGAGTGAGGGAGAGAGAATTTTTGCCTATCGCAAAACACGCTGCCTACATGGCCGGCGAATCTTCCAATTTGTGTACCCCCTAGCAGGTCCATTTTCCCCGCCTAAGGTAGGGCCTCATTCAGTATCTATGTAGTATATAATATCTTTGCTCTCACCAGTGCAGTTTAATGCATTTAAGGAACTAGGCACTGCTACTTGTCAAATCCTGGTACTCTAAAATGCAACTGCTCGACTTTTGGAAAAGAAACAACCTTACTCATCTAGCTAAAAATGGCAAACAACATGGCTCATCTGACTAAAAATGGCAAACAGCATTGCTCATCTGCCTAAAAATGGCAATCACTATTGGAAGAAGATTCTCCAAGCGCATATTTCTTGTCCAATCAGTTGCGCGATTGATCATTCTCTGATAGTTTCAGATTGAAAGCAAAGGATTAATCTCTCGCTTGATTGTTTTAAAATGCATGCAATCAGTCGTATACCAACCTAACCAATCAGTCAACAAACGATGGTAAAATTTTAAGTGAATCAATCAAGCCAAATCAGTTGGCAAAGGAACCTATCTTTTGAGAAGAACAAGGACTACCGTCTTTTGATGGAAGGAGATTTGAATTCTATTTCAATTTCTGTTGTGATTCTTGTGAGTTATCTTTCCAGTTGTCATTATGATGGGAAGCCATACATCTCTCAAGACATTCACTGATGACTCCTCAGCTATCAAGCCCACATTGTAGAGATTAACAGGTTTTCATAAGAATGCCAACTAGAAAAATAAAAGCCTACCACCACAATGACACTGAATCGATGCGATTACAATACAATCGTTCATATTGACTCCTCGCATCAGTTCAACTTTACTGTAATCTTTGTAACCCGCAGGAGAAACCTTTCTAAGTTAGTTCGGGTTAATTTTCTTAATTGACAGGATCCCATTAGAACAGACCAGAGAATTTCAGCACTATCAGACGGCCAGCTTAGGTACATGACCTTTGGAACACACTTCCTTTGAGGGAGAAACGGTGAACTATTGAATAGACAGATGAGTAGGTATGTGTTATCCTGATAGATGACATCATACAATTGAGTTCTCGTTATGAGAGCTACTTCTGCACTCAATATTCTCTCAGAGAATTTTGAGAGTTAATCAACAGCTAGCTCTCATTAATAACGAGGCTATCGTAAAACTTCAACCTGAAGGATAACACATACTTGATTATCTACTCAGTATCAAGTCGATGATTCAAATCACTGAACTGGGCACAAGCTGAAAACTGATGCAAACTACTCTTGGAGCAGGGCCATAAAGTAGAACTGATGGAAGCTGAGAGTGCTGTGATAGAGTAGAGAGATCAGAACTAATCAGTAGAAGGACAGTATTTACAAGAACTAGATTAGAAGAGGCAGCTAGCGCAACGGCTCTCTGATCTTTCACACTTGATAAGATTGGCACTTACCTTATAATATTGTCGTCAGTTTCTCGACACATATTGAGCATATAACAGCACGGACAACATAGGTGATTGTCTGAAATTTCATGAAAGCGGAGGAGTTACAGGGCCAAAAACGCCGACACTGACACTACACTATCCACTCATCCGACTGCCTTCGAAGAAAAACACTGTAGTACAGCGGAACGAACTTTGGAATTCACAGGGAGGATTTGTTTTTCTGATAGTGACTTGAGTAACTTGTAAAATCCGTGATCACACTCGGTAAAACGAAAATAATCCAAAACCGAAATTTTTCACCGTGAACGCAGAAGAGAACGACGAAAATAAATAAGAAACTGTTTATAGGTTATGAAAACATCCACCAAACAACGGAGGGATTCGGCACCATTGAACTCTAAAAGGAAAACGTCTCAAATCATCCGATTCAAATGTTTTTCCGCAAAAATTCTCTCTCAATTTGCAACCTTTTTTGATGTTGTTGGGCTCAAAAAATCAAGTAAAAAATTACGCATTTCCTAACGGGACGTTTTTTTCACCTAGTGACCTCAATGAAACAAATACATTACGATATATAATCCGCCCCTACATAACCTGCAAATCGAAGCCCTTTGTTTTTCCGCAGAAATTCTCTGCGGTACTGCAACCAATTTTGTTGAAATTTATCTCAAAAAATCGAGCAAAAAATTACGCATTTCCTAACGGGCCGATATTTTCAATTAACGCTTCTAAAAAAAAATACAAGCCGTCAAAGTGAGAATCTCAAAAAGCGACTAGTAACGCTATCTATCGGGCAAAAATCTCCCAACTCGCGGGTGAGGAACCACCTTAAGTTTCATAGCATATAGGGTGTCAATTAAAACAGGAGCTAGGCCAAATATCTCGAGAACGGCTCCGGATTTTGAAAAACACTGAAACAAGTGTTCAATTACCTTGAGGGGGACATTTTTATAGGGGATTTTTGATTTTGGGGCCATCTCTGGGGGGCCCGCAGGGCGGATACCACGTCCCTAAATTCAATACTTCAAACGAGGACCCCCATATTTTATTTATTAATCGAAAAGAGGGTAAAATTATCAGACTTTTGGTGCGAATCGAAGTTCAATATCGTTTTTCGTTTTTGATACATCGAAAGTCAAAGTTCGATTTGGACCAATTTTCAAAAAATCATTACCCCTCTTTGAAGAGTCGGAATTTAAAAATCAAGGACACAAAAATACTCTAAAACGTAAGCCCTTTTCAGAAAAAAATTCAATTATAACAAACATTTAGTCAAATTTTGGTTTTGAAGCTTCCAAAACTTTTAGACGTTTTTTCGATAGCTTCGAATACTGTCATTCAGGGTAACTTTGTGCATTGGGGTGTAACTTTGTGCATGCCTAGTTCAAGCTGTATAAAATGTGGAATCTTTCAGAAATTGGCAGCATTGAACACAAAACACTCTTCAAAGTTACTTAGGTGTGTTGAATGAAATATAGCAAAAGTTGCAAAAAGTTGTCCTGAATCACAAAACGTCTTGCACAAAGTTAGACTCAAAGTGCACAAAGTTACCCTGAATGACAGTCGCCCTGTGGTGCATATTTGAGGGGGGAGGCTCAATCATATCTATCTCAAGTTTCTTTTTAAGTTATGAGAAAAGCTTGTGTCCTTGAAGTTGAGGCAATTTCCAACATTTCTGCTCCCATGGACATTTACCAAAAAACCTAAATTTTTGAGTTACGGCGGATTTTTGGAAAAATTCTAATTGGCTTTTGTGGCCACCCTGTTGAGAATTCTTCAAGTACAAAACAGATTCTGATCAAATGGATGGAACCATTTTGATTGACGTGCCACTAGTTTGGTACCTTAAAGTGAAAAAATTAGGTGTACTTCCTTAAATTAAAATTTTGGGAAGTCTAAGTCTCAGACCATGGAATCAGTCCGATTCTGCCATTGAAGTCCCAAAATTTTGATTTGAAAAAAGACACCTTATTTTGTCTCCTCAAGTGAACACGTTGCACATCGATCGGAAGGTTTCGATACATTTTTTCAGAATCTGTCAAGATTTGTGAGAGATTCTCAACTGGATAAGCACAAGGGTTGATTCAAAAATCTTCCAAGTCCCCATGGCTAAAAAAATCTGGGTGTTTTGGTAAATGTCTATGGGAGCAAAATGTTGGCAATTGCCTCTGCTATGAGGGTATGAACTTTTTTCGTACTTTTAGAAGATACTTCTTTGAAAAAAACTTGATAAGTGTGTGAGCTTCTCCTAATATGAACGAGGAGCTGTTGAGGGCTTTTGAAAATATCAATCAGTAACAGATGTATCCCCCCCCCCCTCTCCTGTCTAACTTTTGAACGAGTTGAGATAAAAAGTTGCGGTTTGGATCATTCTTCATAACTTTAGATGAACTTTATTTTTTTGGGGGTCAACCCCCCCCCCGGGGCCCCCAGGGGGGCTATTTCAAAATTTTCAAACATCAACCCCTATATTGTGATACATCGTTTGAAAGGGCATACAATTCTAAAACTTTTGGCGCAAACTAGAGGTCGATATCGTTTTTAGTTTTCGATATATCGACTTTCAAAGTTCGATTTTCAAAAAATCAGAATTCCCATTTAAAAAGTCGGAATGAGAAAAACTAGGGGTCTAAAATGCTTTAAAAAGCAAGCACTTTTCAGAAAAAAATACGGTTCTGCCATACATTTAGTCCAACTTTGGTTTTAGAGCCCCACAACAATGTTCTAAAATATTGCTCCTCAGGGGGCTACCTCAAAAATTCCGAGGCACGACCCTTATCGAGTGATACAGCGCTCAAAAGGTCACACTGAACTGAGCATTTTGGCGCAAACCGCAGGTCGATATCGTTCTTAGTTTTCGATATATCGAATGGCAAAGTTGGATTTTCATCTTTTGTCAAATTCCAATATATCGGAACCTAAAAACGATATGGACCTGCGGTTTGCGCAAAAATGCTCAGTTTAGTGTGCCCTTTTGAGCGATGTATCACTCGATAAGGGTCGTGCCTCGGAATTTTTGAGGTAGCCCCCCTGAGGGGCAATATTTTAGAACATTGTTTGGGGCTCTAAAACCAAATTTGGACTAAAAGTATGGCAGAACCGTATTTTTTTCTGAAAAAGACTTGCTTTTTGAGTATTTTAGACTCCTAGTTTTTCTAATTCCGACTTTTTAAATGGGAATTCTGATTTTTTGAAAATCGAACTTTGAACGTCGATATATCGAAAACGAAAAACGATATCGACCTCTAGTTTGCGCCAAAAGTCTTGGAATTTTATGCCCTTTCAAACGATGTATCACAAGATAGGGATTGCCATTTGAAAATTTTGAGCTAGCCCCCCTGGGGGCCCCCTAGGGGGGTGGGGGGTTTTGACCCCCAAAAAAATAAAGTTCATCTAAAGTTATGAAGAATGGTCCAAACCGCAACTTTTTATCTCAACTCGTTCAAAAGTTAGACATGGGGGGGGAGGGAGGGGATACATCTGTTACAGCCTGTACATCATGTCTGAGTAACTAAATAAATGCGAGAAGCTCAAAATATTTTTAAGCGTTTCTCCCATCGGACTTTAGACATTTTTTTCAAATGGTAAACCTGTATCATAAAATTTGTGCTTTTAATAGTACAATATATCTTGAAACGTATAGTCAGACTTAATTTCTGAATTTCTCAAGTTTATAAATGGATACTTTATGTAAAAATACTTCAGATCACCAAGTTTCAAGTCTATTTGATTTGTAACTGTGGCTATTACTGCAAAATCAAATTTTAGCAACACATGGAGGAATCGCAGTTCAAGAGGGGGGCATTTTTTTACCCACATTCATAGGGAAAACATGTTTTATTTCGGGCTCCAATATACACAGTAGAAGTTTGCGCCCGGAATTTAGTTGCATTTTGCATATTCCTAATATTTTGTAGCTTGCACTTATTTAGTTATGATTCAATTAAATACTTTAATCCTGCGCACTTATAGGTGGTTGTGGCTGATATGATTAGTGGTGTTTGCAATTTATCGCTCCTCACCTACGATTGTAATCCTCGCCTTGTTGAAAGGTGCTGTTGGCATGGTCATAAATAAAATCTTTAGGATGCGAAATTCCATTGACTTTCAAAAATTAGTTGCTAGGTATGTTTGTTCTGAATTGGGCAAACGAGGTAGTACTTGAACACTACGAGTACTGTACTTGGCATTCGTAATTTTTTTAAATCGCATTTCAACGGTAATCAGAGTGAATTTTCAAAGAATCAAGAACTGAGTACAGGTAGACTACCCCGTTTCCCCAACTCTGGCCTTGTTGCACATTTCAGCCTCAAACCCATTTAAAAGTTATTCAACAGTACAGCAATAAGAAGTAAGTACACTCATCAAAACAAAGAGACGAGTGAACTTTCGGACTACTGATTGAGGAAGAATATTGAGACGATCTCCATGTAGAGAGCCGTTTTAACATCTGATAAGCACTATACGAGGGATTAAACCTGTGTTGTATGCTAATGGATGAAAATAATGAAACAGGTTGGTTTTAATCTTACCTTAAAGCATCAAAGCTGGATCATTTCGGACAGCAACCAGGGGGGGTGTAAATATGGCGGACAACAAGCTTTTCTAAATTCAAATTATTGGTAGCCGGAATGGCTTTTAAAACATTTGAAGATTTGGAAATTGCTGCTGCCACAGACCAGTTCAAGATTGTCAATTACTTAATAGCTATATGGTACTTCTTGTAGCACCATTTATATTTTAAAAATGGTCATAAACAAAGTAAAAACCGAGCAAGTCATTTAGAAAAATTGGGTGATTCTCTTCAAAGAAAAGTGAGTAATCCTTGAACCTTCTGATAATCCTGTAGCGTGAAAACAACACTGTAGGTGTAAAATGAATTTCTAGCAGCGTTGAAAGTGTATACTGTGTGGGAAGTAGGTACCTTTTAAGACAGGGAAATGTCCGAAAAACACCAAAATAAGGAGTTTTGATGAATGATTAGCGCAGAGATGAAACGTTTGAAAGTCAATTTTTTTGGAAAAAGTAAAGCCGTATGTTTACTTTTGTTCATAAACAATGAAAACAAACAATGAGCAAACCAAATTCTGTAATGAATTTTAAACAGAAATGCGTCACAAATGTCTTTAATCCTAGAATTTAGTCCTTCATAGCGTTCAGGTGTAATTATGGACTAATTGTAAGTGTGACCTTATTGAAAGCCTTGACGCAGTTAGAGCCATTCGTTTACTGCCTTGTCTGACCAGAGCCCACCTTTTTAAAAAGAAGGTACCTCTAAGACATTTCCCCTCCAATCACTTAAGTATTGCCTCTTGAGCTCCCAAACTGTAAAGTTTTATTTTTTTCCACTGTTTGTCCATACAAGAGTTGTTCCAAAATTTAAACTGTCTAAAAAAGTTTGCCTTTACCTGCTTCAGTTTGATTCTAGAAAGCTCTTACGATCATCTGTGATGTCACCACTCTTCCTCTGTCAAAACTTGTAAGTCCTTATTTTTCTCTGACTTGGAAACAGATCACAAACAATCAATTGGACTTGGATGAATTAAATGGACTCCTTAAATTGAATCTAAAAGAATTAGGTAGAGTCAAATAAACTTAGCCCTATCCAATTGATTTCGCATTTTGGGCCATATGCACAATCGTTAATTACTACTTGCGATCAATAATTCTTACTTAAATGCCGCGGAAATCACAAAAAGCGCTGATGCATCAAGATTTGTTCATTTTTAATTGAGACGTGGCCATTCGATAAAAGCTGCTTCATGACGAACATCCTTGCGAATATTTCAGACCAATTGTACCTATGCTTGCATGACAAGTCATGGAGAGCAGAACTATTTAAATGTCAACACCAACACCAAGTTGTGTGATGCATTCATTTAAGGTTAAATGGTGTTGACTGAAATAGTGCGCTGAGTTCGATCTGAGAGCATCCATCTCACTCGACAAATTTGACTTTTGACAAATTTGATAATCACCTGCTCAAGGCTGCGCTTTGATGCAATGCAGAAGCAGGCACCACCACTTGCTAGAACCTGATACTCAAAATGCTTCTGCTGTGGTACATTCATATCTAAATTATGATAATTTACGGTTTGAACAATGTTAAAGTTGAAATCCGAGCGTGAATGCTGATTCTTACATGAAGAACAGCGCATTGATTGAGGAGATTAAGCTGTGACGTAGGTGGGGTACGAATGCCTCCCCTCCCCCTTTATACTTCCATCATGGAAGAAATCATGACGCATCTGCGCTCATTGTGACATTTTCAGAATTTATTTAAGAATTCATGCTCAAAAGTGGAAATTACCAGCAGAGCAACTGACTCAAATGATTGGAATGGACTTAGTCCAATAGCTTCGATTCGTCGAAGTTGACTCGATTGTTCATAATCAGCTGCCAAGAAATTACATCATGCAGAAATAGGAAAAAGGACTTACACTGCACTTACACGTTTGGACAGAAGAAGAGTGCTGATATCAAAGATGGTCATGGAGGGCTTTCTAGAATCAAACTGTAGCCGATAAGTGCTGATAGTTGGAGACAGTTAAAATTTTAGAAATGCTCTTTAACAAATAAACAAGATTTATTTTGGAATGAACACTGGGAAAACTGAAAGGGGCAACACTTCAGTAAGCATCAGGATCACAAAGGCTTTTTGAGAGAACAGTCATTAGAGCACTCTTTCACATGGACAGAATGATGACTTGAGTGAAACTGGCAAGTTAAGTCTTGAACAAAAATAAAAAGCTTATTATCATCTTACAAATTAGACATCATTTCAGGATTAATTCAGTAATTTTTGAAATGCTTGGAAAGTCAAAATAGTCAAGCTCTCTTGAAAAAAGAAAGATATGCATTGGCTACGCTGAGTACGCTCTAACGTTTCTGAACGTCGAATAATAAGGTCTCTGATGAGTGCCGAAAAAAACCAAAAAACCCCTGGCGCACAGTGATGTTCGGACATTTCCTAGTCTTGAAAGTATAAAAATCCTGTGTGGGACAAGAAGCAAACGATTTTACAGCTTGATGGTGCTGGAGAGAAATTAAACTGGATGTAGCATGAAGCTTGCTTTCAAATCGTGAAAACTTTTTTCAATACATAATCAGCCTGGAAGGTATTACCTAAACGCTCTTGACAGAGTTCCTGATGAAGTTGTCTCGAGACATGGAAACTTGAGGATAGGTAATGGAGCACATGACTTCAAGACAATTCTGGTAACTTTTCTCTCTAGCACGCTCATCGGTTAACGAAGATATCTACCTACTTCAGATCACTCAACTTAGGAGATGGACATGAGAAAATCTGTCTCAGGAAGAGAGAGTTTGCTGAGAGAGGTCAAATTACAAAATTTTTGAATAAATCACCACAAACATACCACTTTCACACGTCAAAATGCCAAGAAAGGCAATGAGTTACGGCATTACGAGGCAATAACACGCACTGTAGAATCTGGCAAATTAAAAAAAAGCTATGAAGAACTAGAGTGTTTCAATTAGTAGAAACTGAAATTAAGGCTTTGATTGACAGAAAACATGCATAGTTCATAAAGAAATTCAGATTTTAAAGTCTCTGATAGACTTCGAAAACACGCGAAAATACATTGCGGAGGGAACTTCGGTTTGTTTTCACAACACAAATCTCTAACCTTAAAATCTCCGAGGCAAATTACGCATGTTTACCAAAGCCTCCGAACTAGATATAGCTCGTTGGCAATCACAGACAAAATAATGAAACTACCAAATTTATTCATAACGGAGACAAATCCTTATGAAAAACTTAGGGTCAATACTCAGTCAAAACCTAACTCAAACATTATTCGAACATTTCAAACGGCGCACTATGGATCCAAATCGAGTCCTAAGTGGTCAAAAATACAAAGACATGAGATATCACAAGAATTGTCGATCCATCAAATGATATTCTTCGATAAGTATGGGACAAGCTAGGAAAAAAAAACAGAGCCAAATAAACCCCTTAAAATCAACTATCGTACCCAGCTAAAATACTAATTTCCCAACTTTGAAAGGATCGAATTTGGACCGCCAAAGATTTGATTTCTGTCCATTGTGCGGCGGACCGAAGAATATCGCGAATTCGATATGGCGCGCGATTCGTTTAGTGACTGCTTAAAGGATGCGGAGACTTTTCGCGTTGCCGCTCCGCAATATATCGAACGAAAGGAATCCACCGAAAAGCAGTACGCGATCATTACGCGCGGAAATCTGACAACGCACGTTTGCGACCAAGCCGAAAATTGTCGTTTTTTATGCAGGAAGTTTATGGCCAAAATCGATACAAAACCATAACAAAAACATGCAGTACTTACTGCATGTTAAAAAAAAAAAAAAAAAAAAAAAAAAAAAAAAACAAGCAGCCAGCAGATTTTGTATCGCAATCTAGCGATACAAAGATAACATGCAGTCAATCAGTGTAAGCTGCTTTGACTGGGGCGTTGTTATTCTTGTAATACCGCTTTTCATTAAGGTGATTCTATGGCAAACTCCCGAAAATTTTAATCCGATAGATGGCGTTACTTGTCGCTTGCTCCGGAAATGGCCGTTTTTTGACGGTTTTCGGCTGTTTTCTCTGAACAGACGAATAATTGACGAAAAATCAGAATGTCAGCACCTGAATTTTTTTGCTTGATTTTTTGAGCCATAAACTGGCCAAATTGGTTCAAAAATTAAGGTGAAAGTATGCAAAGAAAAAATCATGTGTAATTTGGAGTTGTATCAGTAAAGATTACAGGTGAAACAGAAACCTGTAATCTTTACTGATGCAACTCCAAATTACGTATGATTTTTTCTTTGCATAGTTACGCCAAGAGACAAATAGAGACCTTGCACTATTCCTGCGCGCGGTGTCCACTTTTCTTGGTTCAATTTTGTTCGGAACTCATCGAAACAACAGCCAACATTCGCATAATGTTGACTGATGAGCACGTATTTTGCATTCGCCGAGCAAACCCTGTTTCCGTTTCCGGGACCGCGGACCAATCACAGCCTTTTGTTGAGCTTCACCATCCAACATTATGCGAAGGTTGATTGTTGAGGCCGATGAGTCCCGACAAAAGTAGTTCACGAAAAGTGGACACTGCGCGCAACCACGGGAAGAATAGGGAGTGCACGGTCTCTATTTGTCTCTGGTTACGCCTTTATTTTAGAACCAATTTGGCCCGTTTATGGCTCCAAAAATCAAGCAAAAAATTAAGCAGGTGCTGACATTCCGATTTTTCGTCTGATATTTGTCTATTCAGAGAAAACAGCCGAAAACCGTCAAAAAACGGCTCTTTTCGGAGCCAGCGACAAGTGACGCCATCTATCGGTTTAAAAATTTTCGGGAGTTTGCCATAGAATCACCTTAAGTTTCATAGCATATAGGGTGTAAATTTAAAAAAAGGAGCTAGGCCAAATATCTCGAGAACGGCTCCGGATTTTGAAAAACACTGAAACAAGTGTTCAATTACCTTGAGGGGGACATCTTTATAGGGGGTTTTTGATTTTGGGGCCATCTCTGGGGGGCCCGCAGGGCGGATACCACGTCCCTAAATTCAATACTTCAAACGAGGACCGCCATATTTTATTTATTAATCGAAAAGGGGGTTTAAAATTATCAGACTTTTGGAGCGAATCGAAGTTCAATATCGTTTTTCGTTTTTGATACATCGAAAGTCAAAGTTCGATTTGGACCAATTTTCAAAAAATCATTACTCCTCTTTGAAGAGTCGGAATTTAAAAATCAAGGACACAAAAATACTCTAAAAAGTAAGCCCTTTTCAGAAAAAAATTCAATTATAACAAACATTTAGTCAAATTTTGGTTTTGAAGCTTCCAAAACTTTTAGACGTTTTTTCGATAGCTTCGAATACTGTCATTCAGGGTAACTTTGTGCTTTTGGGGTGTAACTTTGTGCATGCCTAGTTCAAGCTGTATAAAATGTGGAATCTTTCAGAAATTGGCAGCATTGAACACAAAACACTCTTTAAAGTTACTTAGGTGTGTTGAATGAAATATATCAAAAGTTGCAAAAAGTTGTCCTGAATCACAAAACGTCTTGCACAAAGTTAGACTCAAAGTGCACAAAGTTACCCTGAATGACAGTCGCCCTGTGGTGCATTTTTGAGGGGGGAGGCTCAATCATATCTATTTCAAGTTTTTTTTTTCAAAAAAGCTCTTTTTAAGTTATGAGAAAAGCTCGTGTCCTTGAAGTTGAGGCAATTTCCAACATTTCTGCTCCCATGGACATTTACCAAAAAACCTAAATTTTTTGAGTTACGGCGGATTTTTGGAAAAATTCTAATTGGCTTTTGTGGCCACCCTGTTGAGAATTCTTCAAGTACAAAACAGATTCTGATCAAATGGATGGAACCATTTTGATTGATGTGCCACTAGTTTGGTACTTTAAAGTGAAAAAATTAGGTGTACTTCCTTAAATTAAAATTTTGGGAAGTCTAAGTCTCAGACCATGGAATCAGTCCGATTCTGCCATTGAAGTCCCAAAATTTTGATTTGAAAAAAGACACCTTATTTTGTCTCCTCAAGTGAACACGTTGCACATCGATCGGAAGGTTTCGATACATTTTTTCAGAATCTGTCAAGATTTGTGAAAAATTTCTCAACTGGATAAGCACAAGGGTTGATTCAAAAATCTTCCAAGTCCCCATGGCTAAAAAAATCTGGGTGTTTTGGTAAATGTCTATGGGAGCAAAAATGTTGGCAATTGCCTCTGCTATGAGGGTATGAACTTTTTTCGTACTTTTAGAAGATACTTCTTAGAAAAAAACTTGATAAGTGTGTGAGCTTCTCCTAATATGATCGAGGAGCTGTTGAGGGCTTTTGAAAATATCAATCAGTAACAGATGTATCCCCCCCCTCTCCTGTCTAACTTTTGAACGAGTTGAGATAAAAAGTTGCGGTTTGGACCATTCTTCATAGCTTTAGATGAACTTTATTTTTTTGGGGGTCAACCCCCCTCCCCCAGGGGGCCCCCAGGGGGGCTATTTCAAAATTTTCAAACATCAACCCCTATATTGTGATACATCGTTTGAAAGGGCATACAATTCTAAAACTTTTGGCGCAAACTAGAGGTCGATAACGTTTTTAGTTTTCGATATATCGACTTTCAAAGTTCGATTTTCAAAAAATCAGAATTCCCATTTAAAAAGTCGGAATTAGAAAAACTAGGGGTCTAAAATGCTTTAAAAAGCAAGCACTTTTCAGAAAAAAAATACGGTTCTGCCATACATTTAGTCCAACTTTGGTTTTAGAGCCCCACAACAATGTTCTAAAATATTGCTCCTCAGGGGGGCTACCTCAAAAATTCCGAGGCACGACCCTTATCGAGTGATACAGCGCTCAAAAGGTCACACTGAATTGAGCATTTTGGCGCAAACCGCAGGTCGATATCGTTTTTAGTTTTCGATATATCGAATGGCAAAGTTGGATTTTCATCTTTTGTCAAATTCCAATAGACTGTTTTAGTAGAGCGATATATCGTATCGATTGCCGTCCGAGGGCCTCTGGTTCCAAACAAACTCTGGTTCAATGTAATTTCCCCATAAGCGAACTTTTAAACGGAAATTTAGGGTATTAAATCGAACAATTAATGCGACCTTGTTGCGATTATGAATTCTACGTCCTCGAAAATGCTTAATTTTGCCTGGTTCCTTGACTAAAACTGCCGGAATCAATAAGATATTACAGATTAAATGTTGCATTTGTAGGTTAGAATCGCCCGAAATCCCGCCAATTCCACAACAACAACAATAACATTTGGGTGATTCCAACCTCCAAACGCATCAATTAATCTGTAATATTTTTTGATTCCGGCAGTTTTACGGGTGGAACCAGGCAAAATTAAGCATTTTCGAGGACGGAGAATTCATAATCGCAAAAAAGGGCGCATAAATTGTTTGATTTAATACCCTGAATTTCCATTCAAAAATCCGCTTATGGGGAAATTACATTGAACCAGAGTTTGTTTGGAACCAGAGGCCCTCGGACGGCAATCGATACGATATATCGCTCTACTAAAACAGTCTATATATCGGAACCTAAAAACGATATGGACCTGCGGTTTGCGCAAAAATGCTCAGTTTAGTGTGCCCTTTTGAGCGATGTATCACTCGATAAGGGTCGTGCCTCGGAATTTTTGAGGTAGCCCCCCTGAGGGGCAATATTTTAGAACATTGTTTGGGGGCTCTAAAACTAAATTTGGACTAAAAGTATGGCAGAACCGTATTTTTTTCTGAAAAAGACTTGCTTTTTAGAGTATTTTAGACTCCTAGTTTTTCTAATTCCGACTTTTTAAATGGGAATTCTGATTTTTTGAAAATCGAACTTTGAACGTCGATATATCGAAAACGAAAAACGATATCGACCTCTAGTTTGCACCCAAAAATCTTGGAATTTTATGCCCTTTCAAACGATGTATCACAAGATAGGGATTGCCATTTGAAAATTTTTAGCTAGCCCCCCCGGGGGCCCCCCAGGGGGGTGGGGGGGTTTTTACCCCCAAAAAAAATTTAAATTCATCTAAAGTTATGAAGAAAGGTCCAAACCCCCAACTTTTTATCTCAACTCGTTCAAAAGTTAGACATAGGGGGGGGGGTACATCCGTTACAGCCTGTACATCATGTCTAAATAACTAAATAAATGCGAGAAGCTCAAATCATTTTTAAGCGTTTCTCCCATCGGACTTTAGACATTTTTTTCAAATGGTAAACCTGTATCATAAAATTTTTGCTTTTAATAGTACCATATATCTTGAAACGTATAGTCAGACTTAATTTCTGAATTTCTCAAGTTTATAAATGGATACTTTATGTAAAAATACTTCAGATCACCAAGTTTCAAGTCTATTTGATTTGTAACTGTGGCTATTACTGCAAAATCAAATTTTTGCAACACATGGAGGAATCGCAGTTCAAGAGGGGGGGATTTTTTTACCCACATTCATAGGGAAAACATGTTTTATTTCGGGCTCCAATATACACAGTAGAAGTTTGCGCCCGGAATTTAGTTGCATTTTGCATATTCCTAATATTTTGTAGCTTGCACTTATTTAGTTATGATTCAATTAAATACTTTAATCCTGCGCACTTATAGGTGGTTGTGGCTGATATGATTAGTGGTGTTTGCAATTTATCGCTCCTCACCTACGATTGTAATCCTCGCCTTGTTCAAAGGTGCTGTTGGCATGGTCATAAATAAAATCTTTAGGATGCGAAATTCCATTGACTTTCAAAAATTAGTTGCTAGGTATGTTTGTTCTGAGTTGGGCAAAGGAGGTAGTACTTGAACACTACGAGTACTGTACTTGGCATTCGTAATTTTTTTAAATCGCATTTCAACGGTAATCAGAGTGAATTTTCAAAGAATCAAGAACTGAGTACAGGTAGACTACCCCGTTTCCCCAACTCTGGCCTTGTTGCACATTTCAGCCTCAAACCCATTTAAAAGTTATTCAACAGTACAGCAATAAGAAGTAAGTAAGTACACACATCAAAACAAAGAGAAGAGTGAACTTTCGGACTACTGATTGAGGAAGAATATTGAGACAATCTCCATGTAGAGAGCCGTTTTAACATCTGATAAGCACTATACGAGGGATTAAACCTGTGTTGTATGCTAATGGATGAAAATAATGAAACAGGTTGGTTTTAATCTTACCTTAAAGCATCAAAGCTGGATCATTTCGGACAGCAACCAGGGAGGGTGTAAATATGGCGGACAACAAGCTTTTCTAAATTCAAATTATAGGTAGCCGGAATGGCTTTTAAAACATTTGAAGATTTGGAAATTGCTGCTGCCACAGACCAGTTCAAGATTGTCAATTACTTAATAGCTATATGGTACTTCTTGTAGCACCATTTATTTTTTAAAAATGGTCATAAACAAAGTAAAAACCGAGCAAGTTATTCAGAAAAATTGGATGATTCACTTCAAAGACAAGTAAGTAATTCTTGAACCTTCTGATAATCCTGTAGCGTGAGAACAACACTGTAGGTGTAAAATGAATTTCTTGCAGCGTTGAAAGTGTATACTGTGTAGGAAGTAGGTACCTTTTAAGACGGGGACATATCCGAAAAACACCAAAATGTGGAGTTTTGATGAATGATTAGCGCAGAGATGAAACGTTTGAAAGTCAATGTTTTTGGAAAAAGTAAAGTCGTATGTTTACTTTTGTTCATAAACAATGAAAACAAACCATGAGCAAACCAAATTCTGCTGTGAATTTTAAATAGAAATGCGTCAAAAATGTCTTTAATACTAGAATTTAGTCCTTCACAGCGTTCAGGTGTAATTATGGACTAATTGTAAGTGTGACCTTATTAAAAGCCTTGACGCAGTTAGAGCCATTCGTTTACTGCCTTGTCTTACCAGAGTCCCCCCCCATTTCAAAAAGAAGGTACCTTCAAGACATTTCCCCTAGAATCACTGGAAGTATTGCCTCTTGAGCTCCCAAACTGTAAAGTATTATGTTTTTCCAATGTTTGTCCATAAAGAGTTGTTCCAAAATTTAAACTGTCGCAAAAAATTTTCCTTTACCTGCTTCAGTTTGATCCTAGAAAGCTCTCACGATCATCTGTGATGTCACCGCTCTTCCTCTGTCAAAACTTGTAAGTCCTTATTTTTCTCTGACTTGGAAACTGATCACAAACAATCGATTGGACTTGGGTGAATTAAATGGACTCCTTAAATGGAATCTAAAAGAATTAGGTAGAGTCGAATAAACTTAGCCCTGTCCAATTAATTTCGCATTTTGGGCCATATGCACAATCGTTAATTACTACTTGCGATCAATAATTCTTACTTAAATGCCGCGGAAATCACATAAAGCGCTGATGCATCAAGATTTGTTCAGTTTTAACTGAGACATGGCCATTCGATAAAAACTGCTTCATGACGAATATCCTTGCCAATATTCCAGACCAATTGTACCTATGCTTGCATGACAGTTATGGAGAGCAAAACTATTCAAATGTCAATACCAACACCAAGTTCTGTGATGCACGGTGGGGTACGAATGCCTCCCCTCCACCTTTATACTTCCATCGTGGAAGAAATAATGATGCATCTGCGCTCATTGTGACATTTTCAGAATTTATTTAAGAATTCATGCTCAAAAGTGGAAATTACCAGCAGAGCAACTGACTCAAATGACTGGAATGGACTTAGTCCAATAGCTTCGATTCGTCAAAGTTGACTCGATTGTTCATAATCGGCTGCCAAGAAATTACATCATGCAGAAATAGGTAAAAAGACTTACACTGCACTTACACGTTTGGACAGAAGAAGAGTGCTGATATCAAAGATGGTCATAAAGGGCTTTCTAAAACAAACTGTAGCTGATAAATGCTGATAGTTGGAGACAGTTAAAATTTTAGAAATGCTCTTTAGCAAATGAACCAGATTTATCTCTGGAATAAACACTGGGAAAACTGAAAGGGGCAACACTTCAGTAAGGATCAGGATCACAGAGGCTTCTTTGAGAGAACAGTCATCAGAGCACTCTTTCACATGGACAGAATGATGACTTGAGTGAAACTGGCAAGTTAAGTCTTGAACAAAAAAAAAAAGCTTATTATCACCTTACAAATTAGACATCAACTCAGGATTAATTCAGTAATTTTTGAAATGCTTGGAAAGTCAAAATAGTCAAGCTCTCTTGAAAAAAAAAAGATATGCATTGGCTACGCTGAGTACGCTCTGATGTTTTCTGAACGTCAAATAATAAGGTCTCTGATGAGTGCCGAAAAAAACCAAACACCCTTGCTCACAGTAATGTTCGGACATTTCCTTGTCTTAAAAGTATAAAAATCCTGTGTGGGACAGGAAGCAAACGATTTTACAGCTTGATGGTGCTGGAGAGAAATTAAACTGGATGTAGCATGAAGCTTGCTTTCAAATCGTGAAAACTATTATTCAACATATAATCAGCGTGGAAGGTAGTACCTAAAGGCTCCTGACAGAGTTCCTGATGAAGTTGTCTCGAGACATGGAAACTTGAGAATAGGTAATGGAGCACATGCCTTCAAGACAATTCTTGGTTTAAAGTAAATTATTTAATCAAACAATACATCCAAGGTGGTTTTTTTTTTTCCCTTTTGGTAACTTTTCCACTGCACAAACATTTCAGAAGGATCAAGGAGCACGCTCATCGGTTAAAGAATTTATCTACTTCAGATCACTCAACTTAGGAGATGGACATGAAAAAAACTGTCTCAGGAAGATAGAGTTTGCTGAGAGAGGTCAAATTACAAAATTTGTGAAAAAATCACCACAAACATACCACTTTCACTCGTCAAAATGCCAAGAAAGGCGATGAGTTACGGCATTACGAGGCAATAACACGCACTGTAGAATCTGGCAAATTAAATGAAAGCTATGAAGAACTTGAGTGTTTCAATTAGTAGAAACTAAAATTAAGGCTTTGATTGACAGAAAACACGCACAGTTCATAAAGAAATTCAGATTTTAAAGTCTCTGATAGACTTCGAAAACACGCGAATATACATTGCGGAGGGAACTTCGGTTTGTTTTCACAACACAAATTTTAACCTTAAAATCTCCGAGGCAAATTACGCATGTTTACCAAAGCCTCCGAACTAGATATAGCTCGTTGGTAGTCACAGACAAAATAATGAAACTACCAAATTTTTTCATAACGGAGACAAATCCTTATGAAAAACTTAGGGTCAATACTCAGTCAAAACCTAACTCAAAAATATTCGAACATTTCAAACGGCGCACTATGGATCCAAATCGAGTCCTAAGTGGTCAAAAATACAAAGACATGAGATATCACAAGAATTGTCGATCCATCAAATGATATTTTCCGATAAGTATGGGACAAGCCAGGAATAAAAAAAGGAGCCAAATAAACCCCTTAAAATCAACTATAGTATCCATCTAAAATACTAATTTTCCAACTTTGAAAGGATCGAATTTGGACCGCCAAAGATTTGATTTCTGTCCATTGTGCGGCGGACCGAAGAATATCGCGGATTCGATACGGCGCGCGATTCGTTTAGTGACTGCTTAAAGGATAGGGAGACTTTTCGCGTTGCCGCTCCGCAATATATCGAACGAAAGGAATCCACCGAAAAGCAGTACGCGATCATTACGCGCGGAAATCTGACAACGCACGTTTGCGACCAAGCCGAAAATTGTCGATTTTTATGCAGGAAGTTTATGGCCAAAATCGATACAAAACCATAACAAAAACATGCAGTACTTACTGCATGTTAAAAAAAAAAAAAAAAAAAAAAAAAAAATTTAAGGCATATTATTGAATTACTAAAATTTTGATGAATAAAAAGTATGTGAAAATTGTTTAGAAAAAATGTCTTTTTCTAAAGTGTCGAATCTGCCTCGTAAAGTGAATTACCAAAAAACATTATTCTAGTCAATTTAGTTAAACATTTTCTAGTCAATCTTATTCTAGTCTTTGATCCAACCCTCAAGTTTAACACTGTCAATACTCCGATTTCCTCTTTTAGTACATTTACACAACTTCTGAAAATAAGTTAGTTCAAGTGCACCCCCAAAAATCTCCAAAGCCAACAGGGATTTTTGCTATCTCAAAGCAGCCTTACTTTGAGTGATAACGTGTTTGTGTGTTAGTGTTCCCTCATCAGTGACCTCGTTTTTTTTGAAGCTAATTTCACCGGTCAAACATCAAAATCTTATCATCGACCGATGGTCTGACAGTTTTCTTAGAAGTGCTATTTAATTTTACTCTTCTCCGAAATTTAAAAGTGTGCCATACAGGCAGCTTTCCAGCTTTCACTGTGATGTGGTAGTTCCAAGCAAAAAAACGCAGATATTCTTAACCAGGGTTTCAGTGTTTTCTCATTTGGAGCTGCATAGTTACGGCTCTAATATCACAATCTTTACTTGTCAAACACTACTATTGGAATCAGAACAGTGAGTACATTCATGATTTTTAAGTTAATCAGTGTTAACACTTGAAATTTGGAATCTAAAAGAATTAGGTAGAGTCGAATAAACTTAGCCCTGTCCAATTAATTTCGCATTTTGGGCCATATGCACAATCGTTAATTACTACTTGCGATCAATAATTCTTACTTAAATGCCGCGGAAATCACATAAAGCGCTGATGCATCAAGATTTGTTCAGTTTTAACTGAGACATGGCCATTCGATAAAAACTGCTTCATGACGAATATCCTTGCCAATATTCCAGACCAATTGTACCTATGCTTGCATGACAGTTATGGAGAGCAAAACTATTCAAATGTCAATACCAACACCAAGTTCTGTGATGCACGGTGGGGTACGAATGCCTCCCCTCCACCTTTATACTTCCATCGTGGAAGAAATAATGATGCATCTGCGCTCATTGTGACATTTTCAGAATTTATTTAAGAATTCATGCTCAAAAGTGGAAATTACCAGCAGAGCAACTGACTCAAATGACTGGAATGGACTTAGTCCAATAGCTTCGATTCGTCAAAGTTGACTCGATTGTTCATAATCGGCTGCCAAGAAATTACATCATGCAGAAATAGGTAAAAAGACTTACACTGCACTTACACGTTTGGACAGAAGAAGAGTGCTGATATCAAAGATGGTCATAAAGGGCTTTCTAAAACAAACTGTAGCTGATAAATGCTGATAGTTGGAGACAGTTAAAATTTTAGAAATGCTCTTTAGCAAATGAACCAGATTTATCTCTGGAATAAACACTGGGAAAACTGAAAGGGGCAACACTTCAGTAAGGATCAGGATCACAGAGGCTTCTTTGAGAGAACAGTCATCAGAGCACTCTTTCACATGGACAGAATGATGACTTGAGTGAAACTGGCAAGTTAAGTCTTGAACAAAAATAAAAAGCTTATTATCACCTTACAAATTAGACATCAACTCAGGATTAATTCAGAAATTTTTTGAAATGCTTGGAAAGTCAAAATAGTCAAGCTCTCTTGAAAAAAGAAAGATATGCATTGGCTACGCTGAGTACGCTCTGATGTTTTCTGAACGTCAAATAATAAGGTCTCTGATGAGTGCCGAAAAAAACCAAACACCCTTGCTCACAGTAATGTTCGGACATTTCCTTGTCTTAAAAGTATAAAAATCCTGTGTGGGACAGGAAGCAAACGATTTTACAGCTTGATGGTGCTGGAGAGAAATTAAACTGGATGTAGCATGAAGCTTGCTTTCAAATCGTGAAAACTATTATTCAACATATAATCAGCGTGGAAGGTAGTACCTAAAGGCTCCTGACAGAGTTCCTGATGAAGTTGTCTCGAGACATGGAAACTTGAGAATAGGTAATGGAGCACATGCCTTCAAGACAATTCTTGGTTTAAAGTAAATTATTTAATCAAACAATACATCCAAGGTGGTTTTTTTTTTTCCCTTTTGGTAACTTTTCCACTGCACAAACATTTCAGAAGGATCAAGGAGCACGCTCATCGGTTAAAGAATTTATCTACTTCAGATCACTCAACTTAGGAGATGGACATGAAAAAATCTGTCTCAGGAAGATAGAGTTTGCTGAGAGAGGTCAAATTACAAAATTTGTGAATAAATCACCACAAACATACCACTTTCACTCGTCAAAATGCCAAGAAAGGCGATGAGTTACGGCATTACGAGGCAATAACACGCACTGTAGAATCTGGCAAATTAAATGAAAGCTATGAAGAACTTGAGTGTTTCAATTAGTAAAAACTAAAATTAAGGCTTTGATTGACAGAAAACACGCACAGTTCATAAAGAAATTCAGATTTTAAAGTCTCTGATAGACTTCAAAAACACGCGAATATACATTGCGGAGGGAACTTGGGTTTGTTTTCACAACAAAAATCTCTAACCTTAAAATCTCCGAGGCAAATTACGCATGTTTCCCAAAAGCCTCCGAACTAGATATAGCTCGTTGGTAGTCACAGACAAAATAATGAAACTCCCAAAATTTTATTCATAACGGAGACAAATCCTTATGAAAAACTTAGGGTCAATACTCAGTAAAAACCTAACTCAAACAATTTCGAACATTTCAAACGGCGCACTATGGATCCAAATCGAGTCCTAAGTGGTCAAAAATACAAAGACATGAGATATCACAAGAATTGTCGATCCATCAAATGATATTCTCCGATAAGTATGGGACAAGCCAGGAATAAAAAACGGAGCCAAATAAACCCCTTAAAATCAACTATAGTATCCATCTAAAATACTAATTTTCCAACTTTGAAAGGATCGAATTTGGACCGCCAAAGATTTGATTTCTGTCCATTGTGCGGCGGACCGAAGAATATCGCGGATTCGATACGGCGCGCGATTCGTTTAGTGACTGCTTAAAGGATAGGGAGACTTTTCGCGTTGCCGCTCCGCAATATATCGAACGAAAGGAATCCACCGAAAAGCAGTACGCGATCATTACGCGCGGAAATCTGACAACGCACGTTTGCGACCAAGCCGAAAATTGTCGATTTTTATGCAGGAAGTTTATGGCCAAAATCGATACAAAACCATAACAAAAACATGCAGTACTTACTGCATGTTAAAAAAAAAAAAAAAAAAAAAAAATTGAAGGCATATTATTGAATTACTAAATTTAGATGAATAAAAAGTATGTGAAAATTGTTTAGAAAAATATGTCTTTTGTCTAAAGTGTCGAATCTGCCTCGAAAAGTGAATTACCAATAAAACATTATTCTAGTCAATTTAGTTAAACATTATTCTAGTCAATCTTATTCTAGTCTTTGATCCAACCCTCAAGTTTAACACTGTCAATACTCCGATTTCCTCTTTTAGTACATTTACACAACTTCTGAAAATAAGTTAGTTCAAGTGCACCACACAATCTCCAAAGCCAACAGGGATTTTTGCTATCTCAAAGCAGCCTTACTTTGAGTGATAACGTGTTTGTGTGTTAGTGTTCCCTCATCAGTGACCTCTTTTTCTTTGAAGCTAATTTCACCGGTCAAACATCAAAATCTTATCATCGACCGATGGTCTGACAGTTTTCTTAGAAGTGCTATTTAATTTTACTCTTCTCCGAAATTTAAATGTGTGCCATACAGGCAGCTTTCCAGCTTTCACTGTGATGTGGTAGTTCCAAGCAAGAAAAACGCAGATATTCTTAACCAGGGTTTCAGTGTTTTCTCATTTGGAGCTGCATAGTTACGGCTCTAATATCACAATCTTTACTTGTCAAACACTACTATTGGAATCAGAACAGTGAGTACATTCATGATTTTTAAGTTAATCAGTGTTAACACTTGAAATTTGGCATCGCTGAATTTGCTCCATTTGAACTCATGTAAAATATCGATTCGGTGGAGTGCACCGTGTACCTACTCTTGATAGTTTAACCTTTTCATGGGTGGAAATGGACTAAATGAAGCTATGCCCGATTGCAGGCGACACCACTGAATACAAAGCTCTAAGTGATGCTCTCAAAAATTGAAGTTTTACCTGTGTACCCCACCCCCTCTCCCATAACTACCCCTATTTGCATTTTTTGGGAGAAACAAATGATACCATTTGATTTGTCTGTCTAAGGAATATATTTTCACCAAGTTTCAAGAAAATCCTCACGGTGGTGGTCTCGGAAATGGATATTTAGCCTAATTTCCCCCACCCCCCCCCTCCTCTCATAACTACCCTAATTTGAGTTTTCTCGAAAAAAACGAATAGTGCCATTCGATTTGCCTGTCTTAGGAGCATATTTTCACGAAGTTTCAAGGAAATCCTTAGAGCCATTTTTTAGGAGTTTCAGTTTTTACCCTACTTTAGAGGTAACCCCGCCGCCCCCCCCCAAACAACACTCAAATTCAATGTCAAGATAAAACAAAAAACGCCTCTAGCACTATCAGAAAGAACGCCTCTCTCCAAATTTGGATGCAAATGTACCCAAAGATTAGAAGTTATGATGTACCACAGACAAACGGACAGACATTTTTTGGGAATATGATTTTTGAGTTCAGAGGGACCTGAAATGCCAAGATATGGAAAACCCCCAACTTCGACATTTTTCATGGTGACAATACTTTCTCTCCTTAGGGGGGAGCGAGAAAGTAAAAATCAGGTGGGGAATCGACCCCAAATTTTTCGTTTTTGATATTATCAAAAGCCCCAAAAAGCCCATTGGGGAATTTAGGAGGGCTCGAACACATTTTTCAAGTTTTCTCGAAAAAGTCTCTAGGAAAGGTATCAAAAAAAGTTAATATTCGAGAAAAAGAGAAAAATTTGGGGAGCGAATATTTCGCTCCTGTAATTTTGATCGGAAAACCCCCGCTTTTTTGAGTTAAAGGGGCTTTTTGGACATTTTTTGAATCGGCTTTTGTGACCACGCTGTTAAAAATCTCTCAAAAATCTTTGCAGATTCTGAAAGAACACATAAAGACCTTTCGAATTTTCGATTGATGTGCCACATGTTACCTTAAAGCGAAAAAATTAGGTGTTTTTTTGCGAAATCAAAATTTTTCGGCTTAGTTGACTCACATCAGACCATGGAATCGCGCCAATTCTACCATTGAAGCCGCAAAACTTTGATTCCGCAAAAAACATCTTAATTTTTCGTTTTGCGGTAACACGTGGCAAATCAATCGAAAGGTCTTGGTGTGTGCTTTCAGAATCTGTAAAGATTTTTAAAAAGTTCTGAACAGGGTGGTCACAAGGGCCGATTCAAAAGAAATTAAAAAAACTCCTATGACTCAAAAACTTCGGGGTTTTGGAAAAAAATTACATAAGCAACAATGTCACTGTCTCTTTTTCACGAATATTAACTTTTTTTTTTATCTATATGGAAGACTTTTTCGAGAAAACTTCGAAAAATATGTTCGAGCCCCCAAAAAAACCCCCAAAGGGACTATTGGAAGCTTTGGAAAAATCAAAAACGGAAAATTTGCGGTCAGTTCCATATCGGACTTTTATATTTAAAATCATTTAGTTCAGTGGATTTCGAGACAAATGCCTGAAGAAGCATTCAATGTATGCTCCAGAAGTTCGGCACATGAGTTTTGTTACATTCTGTAAAAAGACCGGCGGATTAATTTGTTGTTTACTGATAATTTCAGTTTGGTAAGTACTTTAATCGTTTCATAACCCTTACTAAGCGTCTTCGTTAGCGACTAATTGAACATTTTGATGATCTGCAGTCAATTTCACAATTTAGAGGTGCAGGTAAAATTGAAATAAGGCCGGTTCGGCTGCTTATTACACATTTTAAGACCGTACTCTCGCGGACGGTTACCATCGTCGAGCTGACGAAAGAGTTCTCACGGCACCAAAAAATTCCACCGGGCCATTTTCGCGCAATTTAAGCTCAAAGTTGAATGAAAAAAAAAATGTGAGTTGCATGGAACTTTCGAAGTTGGTTGGGGTACAATTTGACCCCGCGTGATATCCGCCGTAGTCAAATGTAGTCCGTTTCATTTAAATAGAAGCTTGAGCTCGACTCTTTCCCCTACGAGTTTTACCCTCACTCTCGTACCTGTGATGACTCGAGACCTGCCCCATCGGTCAGGGATTCCGTCCATCACAATGGACAGTCAGCTATCCAAAGGACAGTCCATTGTGACGGACGGAATCCCCGACCTACGGGACGGGCCTCGAGTCATCGCAGGTACGAGAGTGAGGGTAAAACTCGTAGGAGAAAGAGTCGAGCTCAAGCTTCTATTTAAATGAAACGGACTATAGTTGAGAACAGTTTTCCATCTCTTTTTTAAGGAGACAAATTCCCTCGGACCTCCCTCATTTTTTTACTTAAAGAGTACTGGGCAGAGGGCCACCCATCTAAACAACCCAAAATTATTCAAAATTTTGTTAAAAAATATTAACAACTAAGCGAGGAATAAGTGAAATACGTTTAGGGGTAGAGAATATACCCTCCGCGCAGTGGCGTAGTAAGAGGGGGGTGGTCCGCCCCGGGTGACACCCGCAGGAAAAAGGGAAGAAAAAGAAATAGAAAAAAAAAAGGGGGGAAAACGAAAAAAAGGGGGGGAAAGAAGGAAAGGGGGGAAGGGGGGAGAAGAGAAAAGAGGAAAAACGGGAAGTAAGAAGGGACAAATGGGAGGGAAAGATGCGGAGAAGAGAGCCTGCGCAAAATAGAGTTAGAAAAAATGATCACCTTGGCTAAATAATGGTGTCACCCTGAGGCAAGAGGGTGCCACTTTGGACGCAAAGTTTCACCAAACAATTATAACAGAACGTGCCACTTTGAATGGAGATTAGCACCCTCAAATAAGAGGGTGCCATCCTGAACGGAAAGTGGCACCCAAAGTAGGAGGGTGCCACGCTGAACAAAGAGTGTCGCCCTAAAGCATATAGTTGAGTGCCAGTCTGAACTAAGATTGGCACCCTGCAGCAGGGTAATTCAGGAAAAAGGAGATCTGGATAAGGTGTCCAAAAGAGCTGAAAAGCAACTCCAGTCATTCAGAGAGGCTGACTTTGTCAAAATTTTCTAAATGAAGCTTTCCACAGAAATAATGACTACAGAGGTCCTAAAGTACCTGAAAGCATAGCTCCAGAGATGCTTCAATTTTAACCATTTTTGCGCAAAACATCCCAAATAACAAGGGATCTGAATGATCAAAAGGAGGCCAGTAACAGCTCCTATGAGCACCTAAAATTTTCAAAATTTTCCAGCGCAGGCATTACATGAATGGGGTTCGGTAGCTTCAAAGGAACTAGAAAAAACAGTCTCATAGAGGCTGAAATCGTCAACACTTTACGGACATGGCATTTCATAAAATGGGAGGCTCTGGAACTGGAAGAGAGAAAGAACCTAAAAAGTGGCTCCAGAGAAACCTTAATTTTCAAACTTTTATGGGGGAGGACCCCCAGACCCCGCTCTATCCATTGGGGGCTTCGCATGCGAAAATTATATATACAGCTTTCAGTAAACTTGTTTGCAAGCAAAAGCCGAGGGAAAAGTCCGAGAATATACAGGGTGGTCCAGTTCTTTCCGGCATAAATTTCAGAGGTCATTCGGTCGGTCTATACGAACAAAAAAGTTCCTATGAACCATAGTCCGAGAATGCTTCGTTTTCGAGTTATGAAAGCTCAAAGTTGCGCGAAAAGTATTGTACGCAAAAGAGAAAAAAAATGATTCTGAGCAGCAGAAGCGGAAATAAGAAAAATCAGAGTAAAGGTTTTGTTCAACTAAACGAGAGCTACAAAGGCTGTACAAAAAGTACTGCACATTTTCTTTTTTTGAACGAACGGAAGCAGCTATCAAATTTCTGTTTATGTGCTCTTAAAGTCCTAGTGATTGCCTATAAAATGAGACCTCGTGGAGCTCTTTAAGTTAAAAATTCGCTGATTAACAGAGTTTTGAAAATGACGTGTTGAATGTACCCTCCAGGATTTTCAGTGGTTTTTTTTTTTTTCAAGAAAAAAAAATAAATAAATAAAAATCAGAAGCCTTACAGAGACTGAATTAAGTTGGCAGTATAGAGCATCAATGCTGGTAGCTAGTAGCTAGTTGCAAGCGTTGCCATGGAAACCGTCGCCAAGAAATAAATTGTTTAGTCCTCTGTACGGTGAGTGTTCAAGCGTGAGTTTGTCCGTCTCTGTCACATCTGTTCCGAGTGAATTTCCACGCTTTTTTTCACGATGAGCGCGGAATCGAAAAAAGAACAACACCATGTCATTCATTATTGTTTTCTACGCGGTTTGTCAGTGAAAGATACTTTTTTAGAAATGAAAGATGTTTATAAAGACGATTGTGACATTGGGACCAATAAATGTACGGTACACACGGGCTTTAGGTCGTACCAAAGAGTAAACAAGAGTCGCAATTGAATGGAAGGCCTGCGTGGTCAACGTAGATAAGGGATCCGAACGCGGGCTGGCCTGGGCTGGCCTCTGATTGGCTGCAACGGGTGGAGCAAAAATGACTCGGGGTATAGGGAAAATAACACGGGATTTTCGTTCCGGGGCGTTTATCTCGAAACCTAAGCAAATAGTATCTAAACAATTTAAACGAGTCGATTCAGCAGATTTTTCCAAACAATTTGATAGGTTATAAGTGCCACTTTATTGCAAATTCGAAAAGACTGTTTCAGTTTAAAAGTACGCACAATAGTGTGATTACATGCTTGGCGTGTGTTCGAGCAGTGTTTGAGTAACTCACTATTGTGAGTACTTTTAAACTGAAACAGTCTTTTCGAATTTGCAATAAAGTGACACTTATGACCTATCAAATTGTTTGGAAAAATCTGCTGAATCGACTCGCATAAATTGTTTAGATACTATTTTGCTTAGGTTTCGAGATAAACGCTCCGGAACGAAAATCCCGTGTTATTTTCCCTATACCCCGAGTCATTTTTGCTCCACCCGTTGCAGCCAATCAGAGGCCAGCTCAGGCCAGCCCGCGTTCGGATCCCTTATCTACGTTGACCACGCAGGCCTTCCATTCAATTGCGACTCTTGTTTACTCTTTGGGTCGTACCTAAAAATGGCGATTCTAACCTCACATTTCTTTAACGGCACATCGGAATGTTGGGTCCGCTCCCAACTTTACGTTACTTGGGGCGGGTCTAGAGCCTCTCTAACCCACCCTAAGTGCTATTTTGAGGTTAGTTTTGTGTTTGCGCCATTTTAAAACGGTCCGATGCGGTCCGTTGGCTGGTGGCCGATGCTTGTTGAAGTACTTAGGGCGGACTTGGGGCTGACTTTGGGCCGAGGACCGTGTGACCGTACATTTATTGGTCCATCGTGTTGTTCTTTTTTCGATCCCGCGCTCATCGTGAAAAAAAGCGTGGAAATTCACTCGGAACAGATGTGACAGAGACGGACAAGCTCATGCTTGAACACTCACCGTACAGAGGACTAAACAAGTTATTTCTTGTCGACGGTTTCCATGGCAACGCTTGCAACTAGCTACTAGCTACCAGCATTGATGCTCTATACTGCCAACTTAATTCAGTCTCTGTAAGGCTTCTGATTTTTATTTATTTATTTTTTTTTTTCTTGAAAAAAAAAAAAAAAACCACTGAAAATCCTGGAAGGTACATTCAACACGTCATTTCCAAAACTCTGTTAATCAGCGAATTTTTAACTTAAAGAGCTCCTTAAGGTCTCATTTCATAGGTAATTACTAGGACTTCAGGAGCAAATAAACAGAAATTTGATAGCTGCTTCCGTTCGTTCAAAAAACGAAAATGTGCAGTACTTTTTGTACAGCCTTTGTACAAAAAACGTCTCTTGACTTTTTTCCCAAAAACGCGTTCCAAAGGGCCTACGGCCGATTCAAAAAATAACCGTATGACCGTACGCGGCAGAAAAGTCGAAAAAAAAGTGCGTTACGGCCAAAACCAATCTTGGAAAACACTAAAATAGGATTAAACAAACTCTTAGCTTTCATTTGAGCTATTATTTGATCCATTTCGAGTGCGGAATAGCGGAATGGCAGCGGTTTTAAAAAAAAAGTCGGTGCGCGATTTTGAGTGCAGAGCTGACAATCAACGAGTGTCCCCTGCTACAACGAGATGTACGGTAAATCATGGCGCATTTCTCTACCTCGAGCGGTGGCCGTCTGGTTAACGTGCTATTTACGAAATCCCCGTACCTGCAATGGGTGTGGGTTCGATTCTGCCTCATATCACTTTAATTTTTAACAGTCTCTTCACGTCGCATCGCGTCGTTGATATTACTTTGGTCCATAAATGTTGCAAATCCTCATTGCGGAACACCGCAAAGGCACAGAGCTTCAGCAGCGTGCCGACATGACTTTTGCCTCTTAATTTCATTAAAAACGTATCGTCTCACTGTACTATCGATGAATTAAAGATTGTCGCGAAACTTTCACACATTTTTAGTTATGGTTGTGAGTGTGGGACTGATCTGCAACGGCTTTTCGCCCCACCCGCACTCGCCCCTCACCTGCAAGGTGTGAGGAGCATGAAGAGTAGCCGAACCAAAACCTTTAAGGCAAAACTTACCTGGTGGATATCTCGCGACAATCTTTAATTCGTCGATAGTACCTGAATCAATCGATTACGAGTATCGATTATCTTACATAATGTTAATAATTGGAGTAAAATCAGATGTTGCCGAACCCAAGCAGCAGAAATTGCAATTAATTGTAAAAAAATCGACGATTAATCAACAATTTATTGCAATTAAATTGAAGAAGGTAAAATTGCAATTTTATTGAAATAAATCTGACTAAAAATTGCAATTAAATCGCGATTAAATTGACATGAATAAAATTGCAATTCCATTGCAATAAAATCGCAACTTCATTACAAGAGAGATGCAATTCAATTGCCATTAAATTGCAATGGAATCTGGATCAGATTTGGATAGTGTCCACTCAGTTTTTGCGGATGAAATTGCAATGTAATTTCAATGAAATGGCAATTAAATTTGGTCACCGAAGCAAAAAAAAAAAAAAAAAAAAAAAAGTGTTTCCAGTTTGTCGACACTATGTTGCAGGAGCGGCTCGTGCAATTTGGCAACCGTGCATTTTTGCCATTTAAACCTATGCAAAAGTATAGATTTCTTGAGTGCAATGTGTCCCTCATGAGGATCGAGGAGCAATTGTTTTACAAAAGCTCAAATGGAGAAAATAAATTGTTGCCACAATGGGGCTATTGCACACTTTTGCTATAAGCGATTTAATAGTCGATTATGGCGTAAAAATCTCAAAAATAACGATGGTGGCACTAAAAACTTCCAAAATCCACTCCTAAACTCAATAAACACAGTTATTTGCGGGAGCGTAATGGTGGCCGAAGGCACTAACAATGGGTGATTCCTATCTTAATTTCGTCACTCTTTCTATGATGACAAGGATGATTCACAGAGTAATTAGTCATCAGAGTGATGATCCACATCCGATGAATGGTACCGCAACACCGAGTGACACCGGTGTCAAATGAAAGTAGTCTCTTATTGGTCACTTCTTGATGGAGTTTCAGAATTGTTAGATGGGAATCTCCCATTGTTAGTGCCTTCGGCCACCATTACGCTCCCGCAAATAACTGCGTTTATTGAGTTTAGGAGTGGATTTTGGAAGTTTTTAGTGCCGCCATCGTTATTTGTTGAGGTTTTTACGCCATAATCGACTATTAAATCGCTTATAGCAAAAGTGTGCAATAGCCCCATTCACGAACCGCCACTGCCATGATGTGGCAACAACTTTTAAAAATTGTCTAACAACTGTTGAAAAGTTATTGAAAATTTTGGACGAATTTTTAAACAATTGTGAAAAAAAAAAATATTAATAATTTTTTGAAAGTTTTTCAATAAATAATATCAATATTTTTGGCACTCACTTTACGCGAGAAACCCGAATCTGCGTCCATTTGTCAAAATTCAAAATCCATTATGGCGGCGATATGCATATAGTCGCAGCGTCACTTAAAATTGTCCAAATTGAACGAACGAACTTTGGGTAGAAAATAATCTACACAGCAAGCACTCTGCGATGGGCTTGGCGCTGATACCCAAAATTTGATTTAAATTTGACTTTTAGGCCTAATAAAAAATTCGACAATTTTGGATGATTTTGAACCCCAGTTTCGGGTATCGGCGCCAAGCCCATCGTAAAGTGCTTGCTGTGTAGATTATTTTTTACCCCAAGTTCGTTCAATTTTGACAATATTAAGTGACGCTGCGATTATATGCATATCACCGCCATATTGGATTTTGAATTTTGAAAAATGGATGCAGATTCGGGTTTCTCGCGTGAAAACACCTCCGGAAACCAAATTTCATGTAAATCCGTTGAAATCTAGGCAAGTTAGACGTGATAAGTAAATCGCCGCCATCTTTAATTTGCAAAATTTAAATAGTAGATGACATTTTCGTCTTCCTCGTGTGAAAATACCACTGGATGCTAAATTGTTTGTAAATCCGTTGAAAACTAAGCAAGTTAGTCATGATGAGGATATCACCGCCATTTTGGATTTTTGGCATTTGAAAAAAAGGTAGCAGATTCAGTTTCCTTACGTAAATATGCCCTCGGATACTAAATATCATGAAAATCCGTTGATAACTAGGCATATTAGACATGATATGCATATCGCCACCATCTTGGATTTTCTAAATTTAAATAACAGATGGCAGATTTGGCTTCCTCGTGTGGAAATATCTCCCAGTCTCAAATTTCGTGCAAATCCGTTGGAAAGTAGGCAAGTTAGTCATGATAAGCATATCGCCGCCATCTTGGATTTTCGAAATTTGAAAAATGGATAGCAGAATCGGACTCCTCGACCAATATTACCTGGGACCACCAATTTTCACGCTAATCGGATTACATCCGACCGTATTTTCCAAAATGAACGTCCGCAAACTTATATACTTGAAATTCGTCGCAAATCCTCAATTGTCAGGGCAGTGTACTGGTTAGGACGCTAGGCTAGGAATTGATAGGTCGCGGGTTCGATTCCCGGTCGTGGCGTTAAACTTTGTCTAGAATTTGAGAGAGACAGATGTATGGAATTCACCGAAAAGTATGATCATAATTTTTATCGATTTTATTCTTCCCAACCCCCCCCCCCCCATCCCTCCCTCCATCCCTACTCCACCGCCCCTTTCACTTTCTCTCCAATTTCAACCCCATAAATTGCAATTTAATTGCAATTTCCCTTCAATTTTGCTTCAATTAATTGCCACAAATTGCCAGGATATTGAAGGAAAATTGGCAATTAATTGTTGATTTAATTGCCAATTTAATTGCAATTTGCTTGCAATGAAATTGCTATAAAGTGTACAAATAATTGCAAAATTCTGCTGCTTGGGAAACTACTTTGAATACATTGATTTAAAATGAGTGGAAGCCGAAAAATTATGCTTTGAAAAGGGGGGGGGGCTGAAAGTAGTTCAGTTTTAGGCGCACCGTAGGTACTACGTGCGCCTATTGAAATCGGTCTGCTACTCAATAGAGTATACTACGCCCCCTTGTGGTCAAATGGCAAAATGAGATTTTTTGATGTGGTGATTTTTAGGTTGTTTCCTGTTTTTTTTTAATGCCAATTTCATTTGAAAAGTTAACGTTTTCCCAATCACGACTGAATTTCGAGTGTGTTGGAAGTAATTAGATGTTCATTGATTCACGTTTTCTTAAAGTTATTCTACTTCAAAAATTTTTACTAACCTCACTTTCTGATTAGTGATGATTTCAAATTGTCCCGGTATTTATTCTAGGTGATCAAGTGAACCAATCATTTGCCGTTCTGAGTGATTGTTTTTTTTCATGTAAATGTAATTATTATAATTAATTATAGCGTTTGGTCAAACGCAAAACGGAGAGTCCAAGCAGCAAGACTTTCACTATCTCAATGCTCAGAATTCTTATTTATCTTTGGTTGAACTGATGACTGTTCAGTGTTCACTTTCAATATTTAAATATTTTTAACGCTAATGATCAGAATTAGAGACTGATTAGGTGTTTGAGGTTGATCAGTCATGCCTAAAAGTTTCGCACTTAGACTTTTGTAGTAAATTGAGTTTGCGCCTCACAATTTGGTTAAAAGTAAGTTAGCGTCTTTTATGCTGAAATATGAGTCAGCGATCCATTTCTTTCTGAAAATTGTGTTAGCGAGTCAATTTCTTCTGATGGCGCAGAGATTTTCAAGGTATTTTGTTACGATAGTTGGCCTCTCACAACAAAGTCAATCATGATTTAGTCAAAGTAATGGCCTCTCATCATGTCTAATACCATCCATAAGAACATCCTTCCATCATATTTTCGTATTTCTTAACCCTCTCTGACTTAGAGAGATTTAGGTAAAAAAATTCTGTGGCGTCTGTCCGTCAGTCCGTTTGTCCGTCACTCCGTACCTAGGCATAACTATTGAACCATTGATCCTTATGCATCCAGATTTTGCACAGTTGTTGCGTTTTAGATTCCCCAGAGGCATTTTTTTGTTTTTTTGAAATTTTGACTTTTAGGGTAGTTATGGGGAAAAAATGATTTTCATTAAAATCAATGGTAAAATGGATAAAAATGAATAAAAATGGAATAATTCAAGTTTGGCTCAATCAATTTTGATGAAAGTTAGCAAAAAAAAATCTATTTTCAGCCTACTATAGAATAAACCACTTATAGTTCCTATATTCATTCCTCAAAACTGATTAAAAATCAAAATAAACGCGCTCGAGCCAAAAGATAGAATTATCGTGAGAAATCAATCTTAAAACTTGGAGTCAATCAATAATGGCTCCATGAATTTTGATAAAACTTTGTACACACTATCTTATCAATAAACTTAAATATTTTCCTCTCTGTGTCACCAAAAACAACCAATAAAACCATTTCAAGAGGTAATATAGGTGCGATTGAGCAAAAAATTTGGGAATATGAGCAAATAAAAATATAATCCTATTATTTGGGATGGTTCAGGTTTGGTTCAATCAATTTGGATGAAAGTTAGCAAAAAAAATCTACATTCAGCCTACTATAAAATAAACTACTCATAGTTACAATATTTAACCCTCAAAACCGTCTAAAAAATCAAAATAGGTGCGCTCGAGCCAAAAAGTGGAATTATCGTGAGAAATTAAGTAATCTTAAAACTTGGAATCAATCAATAATGGCTGGATGAATTTTCATGAAACTTTTTACACACAATCTACTATCAAAGTACTAACATACTTTCCTCTCTTGATCACCATAAACAACCGATTAGACCTTTTCAAGAGGCAATATAGGTGCGATTGAGAAAAAAATATGGGTATATAAGCAAATAAAAACATAATCTTATTATTTCGGATAATTCCTGTTTGGTCCAATGAATTTTGACAAAATCTGGCAAATAAAATCTACAATTGGTTTACAAAAGAAAGTAGCCCTTACAGTTACAATATACAACCCTTAAGAGAGTTAAAAAAATCAAAATAGGGTGTTTGTCCAAAAAAAGAAAAAATGAAAGTGAGGAATTAATTTTAAACTTTGAGTTAATCATTAATGGGATGGATTTTGACAAAACTTTTCACAAAAATAATGTGTTAAAAAAATACACTAAACACTGCACTGTGTGCACTAAAATATTTTTCTGGTACAGTCCTCATAAAAACCTTAAGACCGTTTTGAGGGGCAATATAGGTACAATCGAGCAAAAATCTTTTGAAACTATAATTGTAAGCAAATATGAAGACAAACATAATGATTGGAATAAGTAATTCAAGTATGACTCAATTAAGTTCGATGAAAATTGCATCAAAACGTTTGCAACCAGCCTAGGCAGAAATTTCTTTCCAATGTATTACTACAATATACAACCTTTAAGTCTAAAGCTGTTTAAAAGGAATATAGGTTTCATCACACCAAAAATAGAATATTCAAGGAAAATTAATTTTATAAAGAGAAGTCAATCAAAAATGGCTGAATGAATTTTGTTGAAATTTTGTTTGCGCAATCTACGACTTACTTAAGTACATCTTTGGAGGGGGTTAATCTATTAAACAAAAAAATTATTTTGAAGATCCACAGTTTGAAAGAAGAAACCAAACATAGTACTCATGGAGGAAATGCAAGAATCAGTACATTTCGACCTGCTAGGTATGAAAACTAAGGGAAAAAGAAACTCCCAAATATCGAACAAAGAGCAAATATAATGAATGCAGCTCAAAGAATAAAAACTTATTGGAATCTGGAATTACTCTAGACCCTGTTATAAGCAACATCAGATTAAGGCTCTCAATTAGCCTTCAAATAACAAAATAGGCAACTACTCCTACAGCTTCTCTACAAAATTGCAAACTCTTCGGATTGAAGGCAGAGTTATGTCCGGAGGTGAAAATATTTGAAATTTGGGGGGGGGTCTCCCCCAGAATTCTTTAGGGGATTAGGGGGTCTCCTCCAGAATTCTTTAGTGGTGGGGGGAGGGGGGTCTGGGGGTCTTCCTCAGATAAAAATGGTGTGAGAAAGTGTTCGTAGGGTATTCCCTACAGTTTATTTTTTATCATTTCGAGATTTGATTGACGTATTTCGGCCATTGTGCGCGGATCGAATGCCTGTCACCAGTCGTGGGACGTCATGGGGACATTTAGGAGAGATGTCTTTTGACTCACTGTAACTTCTTCATCTTTTCTTACGTTTTGCCATGGCGTTCTTTGTTTTACTTGGCATCACACTTCACGTTCAAATTTTTTACCGGGCAACCAAAGAACGGTGCCAGCTAATGGAATATGGCAACATTGTTTTTCTCTACTTTAACACATCATGAAAAATAATCGATTCTTGGCGAGGCCAGTCGCCTACCCAAAATCGATCATTTTACATATAAAATCAATAGAGACAAAAACAGTGTTGCCAAATTGATAGAGCCGTCACTGCCAGTTAACCTGCAGACCAATTTTTGCATGGAAATAATGCCTTCAGTGGACTCCAAGATTACTTTCAAGAAACTGCGAGAAACGTTTCCGGTCTCATGAGCATCTTGGAGCTGATCTAATCTGTTAAGAGCGTTGAGGTCTGACTGGCTGGACTAATAACCAATGACTCGGCATGGTCCGATTTCTTCTTACTACTGATCACTTTTTCATTTCCCTATTTTGCGGGACATACTATATTGTTGACTACCTTTTTACTAAGGGGGGTTCAAAATTGTTTTATGAGTATTTGATTTTTTATTACGTGCGTTTAGTGATGTGCAGTGGGAAATTCGAAGGAATTGTTCTATGATTGTCCGGAGTGGTCCTACCGCCCCCCCCCCCCCCCACTCACCGCTTTCAGGTTCGAACTTGAACTTTTGCTGTACAATTTTTTTTTGAGATGGTGGAAAATTCGGAGGGATTGCTCTAAGATTGTCCGTAGTGGTTCTACACCCCCCCCCCCCCCCCCCCCCCCCACTCATCGCACACAGGTTCGTACCTAATCTTTTGCTGGACAGTTTTTTTTTGAGATGGTGGAATATTCGAAGGGTTTTGTCCTCAGATCGCACGTAGTGGTCCTAACCCCTACCCACTCGCCGCACCCTTGTTTGGACCCGGATTTTTGCTGGACAGATTATTTTTGAGATGATGGAAATGGAATTTGATTTATGAGGGACCAAATTTGCTCAAGGTGCGCCTTCTCTGACACTGTAGTGTCAGAACTATCTGCTTGTTTTCATTCATATTTTTTCTAATAGTTAGAATGTTTCAATCAATCAAAGGGGGGGGGGTCCCCTTTTTCGAAGCATAATTTTTCGGCTCCGGCTTATTTTAAATCCACTTATTCAAAGTAGTTTCGGTAACATCTGATTTTTTCCAATTAAACATTATGTAAGATAATCGATAGTCGTAATCGGTTGATACAGGTACAGTGAGACGGTACGTTTTTAATGAAATTAAGAGACAAAAGTCATGTCGGCACGCTGAAACTCTGTGCCTTTGCGGTATTCCGCAATGAGGATTTGCAACATTTATGGACCAAAGTAATATCAACGACGCGATGCGACGTGAAGAGACTGTTAAAAATTAAAGTGCTATGAGGCAGGATCGAACCCACACCCATTGCAGGTGCGGGGATTTCGTACATAGCACGTTAATCAGACGGCCACCGCTCGAGATAGAGAAATGTGTCATGATTTACCGTACATCCCGTTGTAGCAGGGAACACTCGTTGATTGTCAGCTCTGCACTCAAAATCGCGCACAGACTTTTTTTTTTTAAAACCGCTGCTATTCCGCACTCGAAATGGATCAAATAATAGCTCAAATGAAAGCTAAGAGTTTGTTTAATCTTATTTTAGTGTTTTCCAGGATTGGTTTTGGCCGTAACACACTTTTTTTTTTCGACTTTTCTGCCGCGTACGGTCATACGGTTATTTTTTGAATCGGCCGTAGGCCCTTTGGAACGCGTTTTTGGGAAAAAAGTCAAGAGACTTTTCTGTAGCTCTCGTTTAGTTGAACAAACCTGTACTCTGATTTTTCTTATTTCCGCTTCTGCTGCTCAGAATCATTTTTTTTCTCTTTTGCGTACAATACTTTTCGCGCAACTTTGAGCTTTCATAACTCGAAAACGAAGCATTTTCGGACTATGGTTCATTGGAACTTTTTTGTTCGTATAGATCTCCCGAATGACCTCTGAAATTTATGCCGGAAAGAACTGGACCACCCTGTACAACGGCTGTCCCGTAAATATCCGGACTGACGCTGTAACTCAAAAAGTAAGTGACCTATTTAGCTAAACTTGGTCTCATTCGAAAGAAAAAGTAAAAACAAATCGATTGAGACCAAAATCAGCTAATTTGAATAAAAATTGATCAAGTTATGGTAGTTTGAATATAGGATGTAAGGAAACACCCTACCGTTTTTAGAGCAAAAATTTATTCTCATCAAAAATTACAAACTCTTCATCACCGCTATCCTCGGAATCTTCAAAGTATCTTCCTTTGAATCTTATGCACTTTTCCATGCGTTCCTTCTATTTTTGAACCGGAGTCTTCTTGAATTCTTCCTGAGGGATGCTTTTGAAGAATTTCTGTACTTCATTCTGGATTGCTGTCCGTGTTTCGAATCGCTTGCCGCGGAGAGCTGTCTTTAATTCCGAGGATAGCCAGAAATCTCAAGGAGCCAAATTCGGTCTAAACGGTGGATGTCTGGTCGTTTCCACTTACAACTTGTCAAGTCGTCTTCGACGTTGTCCAGTCATTTTTGTTGTAAACAGAACCCCTGGAAAGTTTTACGGGCTAATTCTACGAAGAAAAAAAAATTTCTAAAAACGGTAGGGTGTTTCCTTACATCCCATGTTCAAACTGCCATAACTTGATCAATTTTTGTTCAAATAAGCTGATTTTGATCTCGATCGATTTGTTTTTACTTTTTCTTTCAAACGAGACCAAGTTTAGCTAAATAAGTCACTTACTTTTTGAGTTACAGCGTCAGTCCGGATATTTATGGGACAGCCTTTGTATGTTAGTTAATCTGATCTAATTTCAGCACAGAGATGGCAAAAATAAAGGCATTCGAGATCGTAATTTTTCAAAATTTTCCCAGGGGAGGACCCCCGGACCCCCCTCCCTATACTAGGGGGTGACACTGAACCTTACGACGCCACTGCCTCCGCGACCAACGATGCACGTAGGATAGGAGTATTTACCCAAAAAACCTGGCCAAAAATATTTGCGTGTTCTTGAATATTTGAAAATCCATTTCGGTTAATTTTCCAATTTAAAATCAAAACTCCTCTTGTACGGTTTATGGTTGGAAAAGGCATAAAAAATGAAGAATTTTGGCTCAAACCAAAGGTTGATAGCGCATTCTTTTGCCGAGTTAATGAAGCTTATTTTATAAAACAGGCTTGACTTTAAAATGTTGCTTAGTAAAAATGTGCAACATTGTGCAAGTTTTTATTGCAGAAACTATCTCTCTAGATGGTCTTCTTCAACCTCCTTTTTATGGTTTTGCCCGGAATGTATTTAAAATTAACTTTTTCTATTAATCAAGTGCCTAAAATTGGATATTTTTTTACGTCAGTTTTTGGTGAGTTATAGAATCGTCTTAAATGCATGAGAAAACAATTTTTTTTGGTATGAAAGTGAAGTGCATACCTTCAAAAACATCACTCAAAATTGCCGAAATGATTGGATGCACCAACGCTTGTTTGTGATGGAAAATGTTTACCTATGAATAATAGAACAACGAGTGATCAAAAATAGAGGGTGACAGACGCTCACTTCCATGATGTCCTTTTGACAGTAGATCAACTTTGGGGTCCTGACACATCTAGTACACTATAGGGCGATTACTTAGCACTAAGAAACCGTAAATATTTTTATTTCTTGATGAAATTTTAATTTCGGGTTTTTGAGGCAAATACTCCTACGTGCGACGTTGGTTTTAGAGGCGCGACCACCGCGGGGTTAGAGCGTTCCCCAAATGAGCTTCAAATGCACTCGAACTTATCTAAATAATTATCGTTTGGGAAGACTCCCTAGCAAAGGAAAATGTACAGTCAAAAGTCAAAAGGAGCTTTTAAGGATAGAGCTACGATTTGCAGAGGAGGCTCTTTGTGTTTTCTTGAATGTTTCTCCTGCTTTAACATTGGTAAAATAGTTTCTCTCCAAAATAGCACTCTTTTAAGCAAAATAGCAAATCTTCTTAGACCGAATTTAACACACATTTTCTACAAATCACTGAATTTCCCATCAAACAATTGTCGGCTTTAGTTACTGCATTTTTCAGATTTTAAAAATCCAGTTGCAAACGAAAGAGTTGAGGCTCGGGTGTAATAAAGATTAACAATCATTTATATTTTGAAAAAAAAAAAAAAAAAATTTAATACAAAGAACAAAAAATTTAAAAAAGTCTTAGAGCGAATTTTAACTTAGTAATGCTAAGTTACTCGAGTAAAAAAAGTAGTAACAATTAGCACGCTGATGTCACTTCAGGTAAGATGTCTCTATCCTTTTGTATCTGAAACAGAAATTATTTATGCCCCAGTTAATCTTCATTCAAAGCAAGGTAAATGCCAGTTACCAAAACACAAACGTAGGTACATGTCTTGGAAGGACACGAGGCTGAACTGTTTCAGTAATGACCGGGTAATTTAAAATCCAGGAATCTGATTGGCTCAGATGCTTATTTTAAACAAGGAACGACATTAGATTGGTCAATTCTGAATTTCCCACTCCTTACTGAAACAATCTACTCTCCGTATTAATGGTAACAAGTATGCGTTGTTAGCCACATCACTTTAGTTGGGCCAATATAAGTTGACACCTAAAGAATCAGACAGGTTTGCACTATGCAGCGTGCAACGCAGCGTGGAGCTGACCTTTGTCAAGCGGCGTGCTCCATCTTGACAGGGGGCGCCGCATTCAGTGCATTGTTGCATTTCTCCATTTTTATTGATCATTTTCTCTCTGCTTCAGGTGTCAACTTATATTGGCTCGACTATAAGACACGTCGCAAACAACATCATCAACCACCGGGCAGCGGAGCAATTGGCTTATTTTGAATCTTCATGGGCCGGCTTCTTTCAGCAAGGTCCACCATACAGAATTTAAATACTGAGCCTAACGGCAGTGATGCTTCTTTCATGAAGTAAAAAATGATATTTTATGCTCCTGCAGTCAATCATAATACATAATACGTACGGCTATTGGCCCGGATAGTGCTGCTAAAATTGGATTCCTACTCGCTCTCACTGTCAACCGGCTTATTTTGAATCTTCGAGGGTCGGCTGATTTTCAAGGTTTCGCGGGCTGGCTTATTTGAGCTAGAGTCCCTATAAGTAGAGAGTTAAGACAAGAGGGTAGTCAACTTCTGCATGATTGATGAGTTTTAGGCTCTACAGATGCCGCCATTAGGTGCGATTTTGCACTTTTGTTTACAATCGCAGTTGTTTACCAACAGTAATTTACGGATAGAGTTAATTTTCAATAAATCTGTTAATTTTTATCATGATACACCTCTGGAATGTCGAAAAATCTCAAAAGAATCTTTCAAAGCATAAATAGACGTCGATCAACAAAAGCAGTGAAAGTGAAAATCGTTAGAAACTCAGTGGCACTGTAATCTTTGCAGTGGACTGTAACACAACAACGGCCCTCCGAATGTAAACAAATGTGCAAAATCGCATCCAATGGCGGCGCGGCGCCCATGGTTTCACTTATCTTAACTCTCTACAAATAGGGACTCAAATTTGAGCAAAGTCGACGAAAGGAGTTTATACAAAGCCTTAAGGCAGGGACCCTTCTATTTGGAAGCAATCTTTAATCTATAGTTGCGGCTTGGCGTTAGAGTTATCATGGGGTTTTACGAAAAAGAAAATGGCGCAATCCCCATTTCGAGAACTTCGAACAGAGCCTAAAATTAGCAATAGCAGGATTTGAAAAGACATTACCCAAAATCGGCCTTTTAACCCCTGGGAGCGAAATGTGAAATACTTTCAGGGATGATAGCGGATTAAATCAGCGTTCCGAATCTGGCCTACTTTTTTATTTTGGACGAAGGGAAAGGGAGGGAGGGGGGTCTAAAGTTAGACACTTTAAACTCCCATAACTTTTGAACGAATGAAGATATGATGATGTACTTTGTGCGAAAAGATAGATCTTCTAAAGACCTTTCGATTGGTGTGTATGATATTTGTTTAATTATAATTTTTAATCGATTTATCGAAGTTTTTTTGATTTTTTTGAAATCGGGTTTTCAGTTTTTTTAATCATCGAAGTTTGGCAACGCACCAATCATCACAAATTGTTTCCATGATAAAAGTAGACGCAATTTGCTAAAAAATTATTTAAACCGCATGCTGGGGAAATGCTTTGAAGTGGAGTTATGAGGGTTCAAAGTTGGCGCTTTCGCGAAAAAGGCCGTCCCGAGAGGCGTACCACTGCACTATGGTTTGAAAACCCGTATTTTTGGCATAAAATCGAAAAAATGAATTTCAGAAAACATCTTCACTGTGAATGTTATCGTAATCTACACTATCTGAGGTACTTAGAACGGCTAGTATCACCTTATCCGATTGCTCTACCGGTCAGCTATCTCATCGCAAACATACGCACCTCGAAGGTAAGTAAACAAACCGTGAACTTGGATGATGTGTCATTTACGTTTAAAGTGTTACTGTGGCGGCATGGAAAACACAATAATAACAAACAAGCATGGATCTGGAAGCCAAAAGAAAGTTCTTTTCACCTACTTTAGCGTCATTAACCTATTATTATTTCTTACCCTTGGTTTTGAGCTTCAAATGTGCTACCTCTGAGGGGAAAAAAAACACTTGACTAAAACTTTAAGTAACGTTTTAAAAAAATTGAAGATACATGAAGAGCTCTGTATAGTCTCAAAATGTTCCTCATACTCTCCTCTATTCAGGTCATTAAAGACCTGCTGCAGACTGGTGCAGACTTATAAGATATTTTCACTTTAATATCAGTAAATCGATTTTTTTTTTTGATAAATCAGTCAAATGTGGCGCCGAAGTGATAGTATATAGAGAATGAGGCAAATTAAAAACGAGAGATATTGACGTGAACTTTGCGCCAAAAGATGCGTATTTTAAAGATCTTTCGATTGATGTGCTATAATGTTTAGTTTAAAAAAATATTTGAGTCTTATTTTGCCATTTTTTTTTTATTTTTGAAGTTTTCGAAATTTGTTTTTTGAGTTTGAAAAATATGTGCAATGAAGGAATCTGAAGAAAAAACTTTTGTGAAAAAAGCTGATTTTATAAGCTTTCAGATGGCGCAAACCGCGATGCCGAGAAACGTTTCGTTCAAGAGTTATGACCGTACAAAGTTTCAAATCTAGGCCAAAATAGGGTTTTTCCTACTTTCGATTCTACAAAAAATTTTGTTGCTCCGCCAATAATTGATGAAATTCATTGAAACTCGGCGGATGGGGGTTTTTTGGGTCGCTGGATTCATTTTTTATATTAGTTTTTCAAAATTCCCAAATTAAAGATGGCCGCCGAAAAGTATGACTTCAGAGAGTCACGTCTCGTGAAATTTGGCAACAACGCATTTTTCCATCCAAACCAATGTAAAATAACCGATTTAAGGGGAAGAAATCCTCTGTTGCTTCACCAAGAATCGAATTGTGATTAAAATAAATGGCAAAGAACATAGTTACCAGATTTCACGAGCCACCTCTGGCTGCCGCCATCTTGGATTTGAAATTTTTGCAAAAAATTCTTTCAAATTCGTGTTCAGCGACCCAAAAAACATAAGTACCCCAAGTTTCAAGAAGATCTGGTCATTCCCTGATTTAAGGCCACAAATTTGGGTTCCCAGACCATAGTGCACTGTACAGGTGGTAGAAGTTGGCATAAACTGTTCTTCCTGTCCAAATGACTTGAAATTTGGTAATCTGGGGTATTTTATAACGCCGAATTCAAATTTAGCATCAGTTATTCAAAATTCGAAAATCCAAAATGGCTGCCGACCAATTTTTTTGGCAATTTGCTGGCAATTCGAAATCTTGGTAAAGTTGGCACTAAGCAGAGCGCCCTAATTGCATACCACTCATATGTACTATCCCATCTCAGATATGGTATTATACTATGGGGTAGAAGTGTTAATGTTCCAAACATTTTTATTACCCAAAAAAAAGATCATCGGGATTGTATTTAACAAGCCACTCAATTTCCCATGCAAAGAAATTTTCATTCAAAACCGACTTCTTACGCTTCCATCCCTATATATTTATGAAAGCTTGAAATTTGCTATTTATAATGGACTCAAACTACCTAGTGACTTAACACCATCTCACAACTACAACAGTCGTCATAATAATATCGACACTATTAAAATTAGGCTCGAAATAACAAGACAGAATATTAAAGTGTCTGCTATCCAACTCTTCAACGCCTTGCCCTTTAGCCTCAAAAATCAATTTAGGAATGGAAAGTGTAATAATTTTCTTAAGGATCTGTTGCACTATCTCTTATTTACGGCTCCCTACACTATTGATGAGTTCTTGTCCGCAGCTACTTAACTTTTATGATTAACTGTCAATGTACCATTAATTAATTTAACATCTTTTTTATGTACCATTGATTTGTTTATGTTACTTATATTTATCTGAATTATTAATTTTTTATATTCTTGTAACTGACCTGTACCATAGCCTAACTGATAAGGCATCATGTACCATTTAAAATAAATAAATAAATAAAAACATCAACATTTTTCTTTTCTGAGTTACGAATTTTCAAAGTGTTGAAAATCACTATTTCGGCATTCTTAGCGACAGTAACGAGGTCAACAAATTATTTCTCCCCACGCACAGCTCAGAGAAATTTTATACCCGCAATTTTTCTAGGTCGCAGCATAGAATTTTGGAATCCAATATGTCTGCTCAGCAGATGCTTCTTCGCGCCAACTGCATCTCATGATAGCGACAGATTGCTTTGTGTTAAGAAGATTTCAACTTAGACCCTCCCGTGCCCACCCTCTCAAACAATCATTTTCAGAAGGCAAAATTTTAGGGAATGTAAAATGATATATTTTTTTTTCCGTTTTCAACCCTTCAATCAACCTCCTGGACAAATACATCTAGGTGATTACGCAGACTGCGCTTCAAGTGTTTCGTTGGTTAGTTCTTTTCACTAGAATTCAAATCAAGGCGTTTTGCATCATCTCTTTTGTTTCCAACTGTCTTGTTTCCATCTTGTTTTGTTTCCAAGGTGATTCCATGGCACGTGACCAAGGGGATCGATTAGTCGATCGATTAATGGTCATTTCCCGGACTCTGTGGAGTTTTTTGGTAAAACGAGGATTATCAGCACCTGGAGGTAGATCTAACAAAGACATCTGTTAAGTATAGATGCTCGAATCCCGTAAATAAGGATGTAACTAAGGGAATTTGCACAATCGCTGTTCGATTTATCGTATCGCACAACGGATTCCGAATTCCCATAGTGACGTCCTTATTTTCTGGATTCGAGCATCCATTTACAAAAAACTCCACTGAGTCTGGGAATGGACCATTAATCCATCAACTAATCTATCGCCTTGGTCACGTGCCATGGACTCACCTTAACTTGCCTAAGTGGAGGTGGTATCAGCGTGACAAATAATAGCCCTGTTTTGCTTTGCCATGGTATTGACAATTTTGATTATTTTTTTTACGTAAAGATGTTTTGTTGTTCTTTAATTTTGTTTACACACTCAAAATTTGCTCAGTTTGATTCTGTTTTTAAGCCACTATGAGCTTTACGATCATTGGAACAGCATTTCAAAATTTCTCTAAGGGTAAATTTTGGCGTTTGATGGTCATCCCCATAGGCCATCTTGTGATCTCCTGAGATTTTCGACCGCAGTGACCACCAAATGCAGAAACTTGCCATAAATTTTGAGCTAACAAACAAAATTAAAATACAACGAAACATTTTTACGTAAAAAATAATTAAAATGGTCATCTCAATGGTGAAGCAAATACCGCTGTTCGTCTTCAAAGACTTTTCATCTCCATCCAATTATCACCGAACAACCGCAGAAAGAGCCGACACTTGGCAAACATCACCACTTACCGCACTGCTTCGTCACATTTAAGTGCGATAGCAAAAGCTGAGCTAGGAGCTCCTTTGAGGATCCAAAAAAATTCTCTGAAAAGGCATAAAGTTGAAATTGTCTGGAAGAAAATTGAAGATTTAAACTTACCAAATTTATTTTCGTCCTTCACTTTGCAGGTTTTTTCTTGGCTTGTGCTGCCGAGGCTGGCTTTCCTCCTTGCGGTTTAGCAGCTGCTGGTTTGGCCTTTGGTTGACTTGGAGCAGGCTTTTTGGGTGCTTCACTTTTCTTACTGCTAGATTGGTTACTACTTTTGGCCGTTGCACTTTTTGGAGCAGCCGGTTTAACAGCTCCACTCTTTACTGCAGCAGGTTTAGCAGAAGCTTTGCCTTGAGGTTTAACTGCAGCTCCTTTAGCAGGTGCACTCTTTGCAGGCGCGGATTTATTGCCGGCTGGAGCACTCTTCTTCGCAGCTGGAGCTTGCTTTGATTTTTGTTGCTCAGCAGGACGTTTCTTGGCTTGCTGCTGCTGCTGCTGAGGTTTTTTCTGGGATGGTTTTTTAGCACCTTGGGCAGGTTTTTTGGCAGGAGCTCCTTTCACACCCTTCTTTGCAGACCCTTTCGGGGCCTTGCCACTTAACTTGGAAATCTTTTTCAACAAGTCATCAGGAATTTGTTTACCCAACATTCGGTATTTTTCATGTACAGCTAAATGATATACATTTTCTATTACGGGAAGCAGTTTTTCTTCCTTGACATTACAATTGTTCTGCACAAATCTCTGAAAATAGAAAGAACAGGAAACTCCTTAATGTAGGGTGGAAAAAAGTTACTCGGCAGAGCTACTGTAACAGTGATACAAAGGACCCCGCGCTTTGCTTATGGGAACTGGCTCCCAGTCAAATTTTTTGAAATTGAAATATGTTGCATAAAAGTGTCTCCTGAGAAAAAGCTCTCACGGGTGGAAAAAAAATAATGACAGGATTCCGAGATATTCGCGTCTAAAGTTGGGGACTATTTGCCCAGTGCTTCGTATTCTCGCAAGTAGCAGGCCGCTTTACCACTACGCCAACTGAAAACCTTCTTGGCCGAATCGCTTGACTCAGCGCGCATTGATAGGACTACTTCTTTTTGCAATCCCTCTCAACTGCTTATTTGTTAACCACACACCCACTGTTTTGTCTCGACGGCCATGCTTCATCTTGACCCCTCCCTTAACTGATTATTTACCTACATCAACATTTCTTTTTACTCTGCGAAGTATCTGCTCTCTTTATCTTCCACTCTCTCTCTCGCCCTCATTGTAAATGTTGATGTAGGTAAGTAATCAGGTGAGGGAGGGGTCAATATAAAGCATGGACGATGAGACACAACAGTGGGTGTGGGGTGAACAAATAAGCAGTTGGGAGGGATTGCAAAAGAAAGTAGTTCTATCAATGCGCGCTGAGTCGAGCGATTCGGTCGAGAAGGTTTCCAGTCGGTGTAGTAGTAAAACGGCCTGCAACGTACAAAAATACGAAGCACCGGGCAAATAGTCCCCAACTTTAGACGAGAATATCTCGAAATCCTGTCATTATTTTTTTTCCGCCCGTGAGAGCTTTTTCTCAGGAGACTTTTTTACGCAACATATTTCAATTTCAAAAAATTCGACTGGGAGCCAGTTCCCATAAGCAAAGCGCAGGGTCCTTTTAGAGGTGAAGAGAGATAGGCAAGGTTAGAACTTCATCAAAAATAATTCAATGAATGCCTCCGATCCAGGTCATTGCAATAGTAAATGAATATGAACATATACTTGAGAAAAGTACGAGCTTTCCTGAATTTCAAAGTTGGCTTATACTGCTGAACAGGGGTGCAGAATGTTCTTTTCCCCACACTTTACACGCAAACAAGAATGGCTTCTGCATTCTGTAACAACCCCAGCTTTGACACAGACAACCTTTTTGCAAAAATGCTTCCACAATTGATGACCCATTTACAGAAGTGCCTCCACAATCCAAATTGAAAACCTGGAGCAAAATAATTTGGGTTTTGTTTTCAAAGATTATTTCTTTCTTTCAAACACAGCATTTTATGTGGAGGCACCACAATTTACCTGTGATCATAGGAGCGCATGTTTGTGAACATTTTGCACCCCTGCTGATGAAAAGCATTTGAGCTAAATCACATTTGAATTTCTTGATAATTATGACGTACACACCTATTTTGAAAACTATAAAGCTGTTGCAAACCATCTTGTAATTGGTGACATTAACCTTGACTTTACTAATCCCAATGGAATACATGAAACCTTCTATAACATCATGCTAGAACTTAGGTTTACTCCACTTTTTCAAACAATTGCAAGAAAGAACAACAAAGGAGGCAGAACTTGAATTGATAGCGTATTCAAAAAATCAAACAACTTACAGTACAAACCTCATAAACTAGAATACCCTCTAACTGAACACTATCCTATCCTCGCCTCCTTTTCAACACCAAACGGAACAAAGAAAAAATCCCGTGTAAAAAGTTTATACTTAGACTACATCCTGTTGACGAAAAATTGTGAAGAAACAGATTGGAAGGTTAAAACACCCTCCGATATGAAGAAAAGCTTATCGCAACTAATAGACAATCTACAGACCATCTTAGAGAAATCTCACAGAATCAAAATAAATAAGGCTCATAAACTCTAACCTAGAAGCCCTTGGATCGTAACAGGATTAATTAAATCCTGTACTAACACAAAAATTTCACTGTAAAAAGCTTCGCAGAATGAAATCAACAATACAAAATTAAAAGACCAGCTGGCTGATAATGGAAGATCGTATCGTAATGCGACCGAGTCAATGATTGAGTGTGTGTTATCTTATGGACAGTGCCATTCCGAAAGGTTTCATTCTAAAAGAAACCCTCCCCACTCTACAGAAATTTTTCGATAGCTAAGGAGTCATCGGTGAATTTCTGTAGAGATAGGAGGGTTTCTCTATCGGAATGAAACCTTTCAGAATGTCACCACCCATAAGATAACACGCACTCGATCGTCGAATCGAGGCATTACCATACGATTATTCATAATCAGCTTACAGTATGGAAAATACACAAATATCTTAGGTTATCTCTGAAAAAACACCAAAAAAACGAAACTAAAGTCAAGTTGTAAAAAATATTTAGGGAGACTCCAAAAAGCTATGGACTTTGTATTGATATACAAAGCTATGAGGAGAGAGAGAGAAAAAAAAAAAACTAAGTAAAATATAAAATTCCTTGAGAACAACGGACAAAAATTATCTGATGGCACTGACACTAAACGGGCCTTACGGACTCCTATTCTTTGGACTATTCAAAGTGCAGTTATGATTTTTTGAAAATGGGTCTACATCGATCTGTGATCGTCGATGTATCGAAAAGGATAACGATTTCGACTTTTGGTTTGTGTTAACCCTTTCCACTCGTGAGCATTTTTACCCGACCGCCCCACCAGCTCGTGGAGCTTCAACAACTTGATATGAAAACAAACCATATGATCTGTAAAAAACTCACATCACGGTGTACAGAGCGCGCTGGTGTAGTGCGTGATGTTTGTCTTAGTTCCCATAAAATCCGCTAGAGCTCATCTTTGGTCAAGCGCGTCAAGTACGCCGAATATATCCGGCAATCGAGTCCTTAGAAGGTATCTTTTTTTTGTCGGATATATTCGACCTGTGAGTGGAACTCAACTTTTCCCTGGTCGAATATATCCGACATACGAGGGGAAAGGGTTAAGTGTCTAAAAATTTTATCCTCTTTCCAATTTTAAAATAGAAAATGGGGATCCTAATTTGAAGTATTGGCTAGATGGCTCAATTTGAACAATTCTAAAAAATAAGCAACACCCTACACCCCCCCCCCCCCCCCCCGACACATAAAATTTTCCTTAAACCGTAAAATTTTGGGTTAAAGTTTTTTTGATTGGTGCTACAAAACATTACAAAACTGTTACAAAACGATGAGAGGATTTTAGAATTTTTAACTTCATAAATAGAGGAAGATTCTCCCCCCCCCCCCCCAATTTCAAAATTGCCAGGAGGACGTAATTTTGAGTTACAAAACTTTTTAAAGGCGTTACAAAACTACTACAAAATAATGGCTTAATCAGAAATTGAAAACCTAAAATTTGGGGGGGGGGCTGCTGTTTTAAATAATGGCTTAACACTAGAACGCCCGGACTTTTGCTCCCCCCTAAAACGCCCAATGTACCAAAAATGGAACAATGCTAAGAAGTGCTGCATTTTATCATACATGTTATCGATTAACGTTATATTCGGGCAAATAATTTTTGTAAGGGTATTTTAGGGAAATTTTGACCCTATGCATGTATTTATTTTGTCTATTCAGGTAAATGAAGGGGCAGTAACTGTCCGTTTGTCATATGTATTTGCATTTGATTCCTGATAAAATTACGCAAAACGTTAATTCATACCTGTGCAGGCAAGCTACACGGAAGAAGTAGCTTGTGTCGTAGGCACGAATCTGGGTTCACCGGCCAAAATTTGGATCAGTTCTGTGCATGGGACACAATCAGATTGCGTCGATGACACAAGCCGATTGCGTCCCATGCACAGAACTGATCCAAATTTTGGCCGGTGAACCCAGATTCGTGCGCTCGAGTCACAAGTTACTTTTTTCAGTGTATGTAAAAATTTTCAGTCATTTTATGACACCCTCCCACTCCAACCCATCTTTCCCCTCTCCACTTTCTTTTCCAAAGCAATACATAAAATCGTCTCACAGCTACTTTGTACGGAGAAAGAGATGACGCAAAGTTCCCCTCAAAGTTTCATTTTCCATTCTTAGCACTTCTACCTATTTTGAAAAGTGATATCTATGATTCCGAGAGAAAATTATAGGGGATATTTATAGGAGGGCAAAAAACGAAATTCAAAGAAAGCTTACCTTTTTTGGTATGATTATGTTTTTCTCATGTTTTTTACTAAATTTACTTAGAGCAGAGTCGGAAACAATTATCGTTGGGGATGAAAAATGAAAAAAGGGAAGCCGAAATTTGCATTCCAGAAAAACAGAGTATTAGAGGACATTAGAGACAAAAAGAAATGTTTTTTCTTTCTAAGGGAGTAAATAATAAGAACAACAATAACTGATAGAAAAATTTAAGTTTCGCCGCAGTTGGAACAAAGCTGGTATGTGGTTTTTACGCACTGTTTACACGTGACTTTTTTGCATTTTGCAGAGGAAAGAGCAACTGCTCTTTGCCCCCACGGCCATGCCGCAGTTCTGCCGAGTTCCGAGCAAACTAGTCTTTTTCTGCCAATTTCTTTTGACGTTAAAAAATTGTCGCAAGTTACGTTACGACCTTTCTTCGCATACGGCTCGACTAGTCTCCACATGACAGAGTCACCTAGCCTTTCATCTTCGGCTTTTTCAACATTTTTCCCGAGGTATGGGAACGCGTTGAGCACGAATTTTGATTGTTTGTCAAAAAACCCAAAATTTCTGGCCGAATTTGTCCGGTTCAGACGACATTTACTGAGTAAATGAGCATCTGCGTTCAGACGGAAAAAGTTGCTCATCAATTGTCAAATATTCACTTGGCACGTAACAAGATTGACAGTTGGTGATGAATTCATTCCATACTTCTGGGATGTGAGCGAATTTGTCATCTTCCAGTCTTCGCGCCCTAATTGCTCGAATGTCAAATCGTAAATAGCGCAGAATCTCCGTGAATCAATTTCTACTCATCGTACCTTTCATGAACTGGATTCCCCATTTTGCGGACCACAAATCATGTAAATCAAGATTTTTTGCTCCGGTCACTCCTCTGGCATAGCTAATTCCTACAAATGCGTCAAGTTCATCGAGGGAAACTTCCCAATTTTCGTCGAAAGCACATGCTAGCTTCAGCAAAAACGCTGCGGGCTCAAGAAAGCATAGGATCTTTATAAAATGAGACAAGTAAGGTTTATTTGTGATCTTATCTGGAGACGAATAGACGCTGCGCGTGTGTATAGCTGTCTGAAAAGCTCTCTAATGAAAATTTGAGATTCTGATACGGGGAGAAGGGGCAAACTCGCAGTTTGGAGGGGGGAGGGAGAGAAGTGAAAAGGGAGGGAGAGCGCCCTCCTTGATGTGCAAAAATTATAAGTTTACCCACACGCGTCGTTTAGGCTCACGAGAGAAGTTGCATTCTTTTTATTGCCTAGAAACTGTAAAAACAACAGCTTGTTCCAAAAATGGTACGTTGGGCGTTATAGGTAGATCCGTTTTTTTCTCTTAAAAGAAGTGGCAGATTTTGATGAGACTTGGTGGTGAGGGGGTACCCCTAAAATGATGAAAAGTCAAAAAATTGCAGGGCTCTAAGTCGAGTCATTGGCCCGTGACACAACTTTAAATTTTGATCTGTTCCAAAAATGGTACGTTGGGCGTTCTAGTGTTAATCAGAAATTGAAAACCTAGAATTGGGGGGGGGGGCTGTTGTTTTCCCAGCGTCCCCCCCCCCACGTAAAAGTACATTTTACCCCTAAAATTTTGGGTTACAAAATTTTTTTTTGGTGTTACAAAATGCCTGTAAAAAAACGAAGAAAGAATTTTAAGTTGGGTGGGGTGGGGGGGGGGGGGGGGGGGGGGGGTTTGGGGGCTGGGGAAATGTACGTCATTTTGGGCTCTCTACTAACCATCAAGCAACCAAAGTAAATCTTGATGCATTAACTAGCCAAGTTAACAATATTGGCTCAAAAATGCTACGATGCAACAGATGTTGGAAAAAAAAAAATTAGCAAAAAGAATTAACACTTACAACAAAAGAATAGTAGACTCTAGGCACACGTCTTTTAGTTGAAATTAGGGAAATAATTTTTTTCTGATTTTCGTTGAGATCACTGCTTCTTTTCGCTACCCGCTTAACTGCTCTGTACCAAAGCCTCTGGTTGGTTTCACCTCGTGGGGGTTTCTTGTTCACAGATTCTTCTTTAACACTGCAAAATAATGAAAACTAATCATTCACAGAAAATACAAAAATAAATAAAAATTAATCGTACAAAACTAAAATCCATTTACATCATTTTAATGGAGCCTGCTGTCTCTTTCCAAAAGCGACAGACTTGGTTAGAACATTCAGCACTTTACAGTATGCTTTCTTCATAAGTCATAACCTGTGAGAAGTTAGCAGGGGTACAATTTCAAAATTGCCTTCGAAACTCATTGACTGAGCATTTAATTTTCCTTATTAAAGTAATTTCGAAACTATTTTCACCTGGTTCTTCCATAGCTAATGATAGAGACGGCCAGTGTTCTCCTCTGGCTGCTTCTCCCGTGTTCTGTTCTTCATATTTTCTTTAAGTCTGTCCTTTGTTTCTACCTAATTTATTCTACCTTATTGAAACTTTACCCTCACTTATCACTGGAGATAGAAAATTAGTGTCATTCCTACCAATTTCCCCCCACTCTGATCATCTGAATCAGCCTTCTTGTTACGGTAAGGTTGGCCCTCCGTAACACAGGTACTTATTTGTGCCATACCACCACTTAGCCTTGTGTCTCTTCTTTCAAAGTATACGAAATTGTGATTGGAATCAATTCTGAGAATCTTAGGAAACTTTCAAATCACATACTTTTAATAACTTACTGAGTCATTGCTACCAATGCAATCAATTGAGAATTCAAGTTGAGAAGCTAGAAGCTGTGAAATATTAATATTAAAAAAAGAAAATCAAGAAAAGCAGAAAAAGTGAAAAAATTCTTACTAAAGCTTTGATGCCGGTGGTTTCTTGGAGCCCGTCAGGGGTTTTCCACCTTTACCCTTTTGAACAACAGCAGGTGCTTTTTTGCCTGCATGCTTCTTGCTGTCACCCTTTTTTGCAGCTGCAGACTGAGTTGTCGCCACTTTCTTGACAGATTGTTGTTTCGGCTGAGTAGCAGATGCTTTCTTGCCTCCTTGCTGCTTGATAGCAGCTTGCTTAGCTGGAGCCGCTTTTTGAGCTTGCTTGACAGTGGCCTGTTGCTTCTGAGCAGGTTTCTGCTGTTTGCCACCAGCTGCAGCTTTAGCAGGAGTTTGTTTGCTTGCCTGCTGCTTTCCAGCACCTGATAGTGATAAAAAATGTGTTAAAAAGTGCGTGTCGTACAGTGATAACAGCACAAACATAATTCATATTAAACTAACCGTAAACCCGTGCTTCGCATGGCCCATTCACTCCCCCATCCCCCACTCACCCCAATCGAAAGCCCTTTCAAAGAAGAATCTTTTGGCCTAAAGTACAAGTCAAAATGATAATTTGGGCGAAAGTTATGGGATTTTGAAAATTTAAATTTGAGCCGCCCCCCCCCCCTCCCTTCCCAGTTGACCAAAATTAAAAAGCTGGACATTTTTGAACGCGTCTTGATGACCCTGAAATTATGAAATATTTTTATAGCCCATTCCTTACGGTAGCTGGATCAACCTCTTTTATGCTAGGTGCCCCTTTTAATAAAGTAATTGATACATTCCAACATAACTTTCCCATTTTTTCCGAAAATTACAATAAAATTATCATTATTCTGGCTGGCACAAATAAACTTTCCCCTACTAAACCAATTTCAGATATTAAGAGCAAGTTTAACTTAGGTCCCCTTTTAGAATCCTCTCATAAAATAGTTCTAATCAAAATTTTTCCAAGGTGTTTGATTTGAAAGGCCGAACACACATGTCAGTCCCGATCAATCTGTTCCTCAGGGCAAAATTGAAAACAAACCCAAATATTCACTTCCTCAAATCATCAGATGTGTTAACAAGAAAATATTTTTCTAAGCCCGGCCTCCACCTCAACAACAAGGGAAATTCGAAGTTGGATAACCAAACAACAGAGAAAATTACAGAAATTACTTCCAATTTTTCTAACCCTGAAAATTCACCAACAAAGCCTCAGGTTATGTTATCTCAAATTGTTGAACTTAAATCATTTTCATCTCTCGTTTCTTCCGAAATAGAAACTCCAGCATCTACTGATGTAAATTCTCTTGTTCCTTGCTCAATAAACAACCTATTAATGTGTCCTTAGTACAAGCGGACCCTGAATCTAACATTACTCCAGAGATGATTGGCTACAAACTTTCAACAGCAAAACTCTCAGAAGACGAAAGAGGAAAGCTTGCAAATTTAATTTTTGAATTTAAGGATATATTTTCAAATAAACCTGGCTGTTGTTCGACCTACACAGCTCATTTCAGATTGAAAGATAATATCCCCTTTGTAAAACTCTCTTACCCAATTCCATTTGCTAAGCAAAAAGCTGTCTGTGCCGAGGTGGAGAGTGTGCTAGAACAAGGTATTATCGAGAGATAGTGTTTTTATCTCAATTTACCGAAAAGAGAGAGAATTTAACTCAACTTGCTCACGCAAAAAACACACACGTTCAGCGCTCGACCGTATATGCTCTCTATTTCGGCCCTGAACACGTTACGTCGGCTTGGCCAAGTGGACAGGAGTGCCCACCAGCAGTACGGTACTTGAGGGTGGGGGTTCGTAGCTCAGATCGTTGGATCGTTGTTTTGGGGCTCAAGGATGCGCCTGAGCGAAAAAATGCCAAGGAACATTTTCGTAGCAAATTGCGTTAGAGGCAAATTTTATCCGAAACTTTTTTCGATATAGCGCAGAATAAGCAAGTTATTATCAAAAAACCGACTTATGGCCGCCATTTTCCAAGATGGCGGCCGAACCCGCACTGGGATCGAGTGTCTCCCCTCAAATTCGGATTCTACGACCTAAACAACATGAGCCCAACAAATTTAATGCTGGTAACCAAAAGTGATTGATCGGATCACTAAGCGACCGCACTAATTGTCTCTCTTACTCTCTGTAGAAACACAAAGAGGAAAGCCTTAACCCAGGAAGAAGTGAGCAGGCTGCACATAGCCCAGTCTGTTTATACAGTTTGTAACTTTTTACTCCATTCAGAAATTTTTTTGAGGCTCAAAGTATCTCAAGTTATGCTATAGAACACACATTTTGCATACTGCTGAACACCTATTCTTAGCCTTAGACAGTAACTGTGCAGTAGACAGTAACAGTGCAGTCCAGTGATTGTACCTCAGGTCTAAGTCTTAGGAGCCATTTTGGCCGGCCATGTCATCTTTTAGGAGCCATCAAGTATTTCTTAGGGGCCATATTTTTTTTTTTTTTTTTTTTTTTTTTGACACAGCCCATAAGAAGCTAGTCATACTTTTTGCGCGCGATCAACAAATCAGCAAACAACCAAACGCAAGCACGCAAAACAATCAATACGAAACCATTATTAATAAACAATTATTAATATATAATAGAGACCACGCACTATCTATCTTGCCCATGTTTGCGCGCGGTGGCAACTTCTTTTTCCGGGGTCTCAACAGAACACCGCAAACATGGTCCATACGCTGACTGATGAGAAACGTCATTGAGATTTTTGCCTAGTGAAACAGAAGCACCAAAATTGCATCAGTCAATGTATGGACTGTGTAGGATGGTACACCCGCATGCTCCCTGTGCTAATTCCTGTTGAGCTCTGAAAAAAAGTCAGCCACCACGTGCATGGCTAGTGCGTGGTCTCTATTATACAGCGTGTTCAAAAAGTCCGTCCCCCCCATCTAACTTTTGAACGGCTCCAGATAAAAAAACGAAACTCGGGGGATGTTTATAACTTAATGGGAACTACTTTTTGGCGTACCCGAAATTTCCGGGGGGCGCTCCTAAGGGGGGGTTTTGCCCCCTAACTCAAAATTTTCAAATGGCAACACCTATCTTGTGATACCTCGTTTTAAAGGGCGTAAAATTCTAAGACTTTTGGCGCAAACCGGAGGTCGATATCGTTTTTCGTCATCGATATATCGATAGTCAAAGTTCGATTTCGACCCATTTTCAAAAAATCAGAACTCCCCTTTGAAATGTCGGAATTTAGAAAAATAGGAGTCAAAAATACTCTAAAAATCAAGTACTTTCCAGAAAAAAATACGGTTTTGACATTAATCTAGGCTTAAAGCCCCCCAAAATTATTTGAAAAAATGACCCCTTAGGGGGGCTATCTCAAAAATTCCGAGGCACGACTCCTATCGAGTGATACATCGCTTGAAAGAACACACAAAACTGAGCATTTTGGCGCAAACCGCAGGTCGATATCGTTTTTGGTTTTCGATATATCGAATGACAAAGTTGGATTTTTACCCGTCGTCAAATGTCAATATATCGAAAACCAAAAACGATATCGACCTGCGGTTTGCGCCAAAATGCTCAGTTTTGTGTGTTCTTTCAAGCGATGTATCACTCGATAGGAGTCGTGCCTCGGAATTTTTGAGATAGCCCCCCTGAGGGGTCATTTTTTTAAATAATTTTGGGGGGCTTTAAGACTAGATTAATGTCAAAACCGTATTTTTTTCTGGAAAGTACTTGATTTTTAGAGTATTTTTGACTCCTATTTTTCTAAATTTCGACATTTCAAATGGGAGTTCTGATTTTTTGAAAATGGGTCGAAATCGAACTTTGACTATCGATATATCGATGACGAAAAACGATATCGACCTCCGGTTTGCGCCAAAAGTCTTAGAATTTTACGCCCTTTAAAACGAGGTATCACAAGATAGGTGTTGCCATTTGAAAATTTTGAGTTAGGGGGCGAAACCCCCCCTTAGGAGCGCCCCCCGGAAATTTCGGATACGCCAAAAAGTAGTTCCCATTAAGTTATAAACATCCCCCGAGTTTCGTTTTTTTTATCTGCAGCCGTTCAAAAGTTAGATAGGGGGGGACGGACTTTTTGAACACGCTGTATACTAGCATATTGCCCGTCGGGCTACCGACGGGTACTGCGGTTTCTTTTATTGTTTTACTCGTTTTTTGTTGTTTCTTATTTCTTGTGGTGTTTTCAATGGGTTTTTTTTTGTTTTTTTTTTTTTTTTTTTCGTTTTTATTAATCCTCCTTTTGATCTTTTCTTTTCTGCTTTGTTCCCAATTTTTTTTTTTTTGATCCTGTCAGTGGTTTAGCGTGCAATTTAACAACGTTGCAGCTCTTCTATTCAAAGAGGTTGATCCAGCTCCCATAAGGAATGGGCTATCGGCAAAAAAATTTCATATTTTCAGAGTCGATAGAACTCGTCAAGACGCGTTCAACGATGGCCAGTTTTTTAATTTTGGTCAACTGGTAAGGGGGGAGGGGGGTCCAAAGTCAAAACCTTCAAAGTCCCATAACTTTCGCCCAAATCAATAGTTTGACTTGAATTTTGCGTCAAAAGATTTGTCTTAAAAAGACCTTTCGATTGATGTGTATGAAAATTAAATTATACAAATTTTAAACCAATTTTTTTCAATTTTTACAATTTTTTCAACTTGAAATTTTTGGTTTTTTGAGCCTGAAAAATACGCGCAACGGGTTGAGGAGAATAAAAAACTATGGGAATAAAAGTCAAAGCTATGCTCTTTTGAATGGCGCAAACCGTGATCCGGGGAAATGCTCCGTTCAAAAGTTATAAGCGCCTAAAGTTGCGCTCCTCCGAAATCACGGTGCGTTCAGTGCATGTTTTCAAGGGCGCGTACCGATCTCGGGTGAGCGAGGGTGACGCGCGCCATTGAAAACATGCACTGAACGCACCGTGATTTCGGACGTGCACAACTTTAGGCGCTTATAACTTTTGAACGGAGCATTTCCCCAGATTGCGGTTTGTGCCATTCAAAAGAGCATAGCTTTGACATTTATTTCCATAGTTTTTTATTCTCCTCAACCCGTTGCGCGTATTTTTCAGGCTCAAAAAACCAAAAATTTCAAGTTGAAAAAATTGTAAAAATTGAAAAAAATTGGTTTAAAATTTGTATAATTTAATTTTCATACACATCAATCGAAAGCTCTTTTTAAGACAAATCTTTTGACGCAAAGTTCAAGTCAAACTATTGATTTGGGCGAAAGTTATGGGACTTTGAAGGTTTTGACTTTGGACCCCCCTCCCCCTTACCAGTTGACCAAAATTAAAAAACTGGCCATCGTTGGACGCGTCTTGACGAGTTCTATCGACTCTGAAAATATGAAATTTTTTTGCCGATAGCCCATTCCTTATGGGAGCTGGATCAACCTCTTTGTGAAAAAGTTCGGAGTCTACAGAGTGGCGCAAAAGTCCGTTCTCCCCCTTTTATTTTCTTTTTTTATTGTCAAAGGTAAATTTTCAAAGATCGATATCTCGAATTCGAAAAATGCTATTGACCTTTGGTTTGCGCCAAAATTCTCATTTTTTTACGCCTGTTTTATCGACGTCTCGGGGCTGTAAAATCAAGTTTTGAATACATTTATGCCACAGCAGTATTATTTTCAGGAAAGTACTTGCTTTTTAGAGTATTTTAGACTACTGATTTTTTAAATTCCGACTTTTTACATAGGAGTGACGATGTTTTGAAAATGGGTCCAAATCGAACTTTCATCTTCAATAAATCGAAAACGAAAAACGATATTGACCTCCGGTTTGCGCCAAAAGTCTTAGAATTTAATGTTCTTTTGAATTAGCTATCACAAGATAGGGGTAGCCATTTGAAAATTTTGAGTTGGGGGCCTTTCCCCCCTCTAAGGGGAGTGATTTTGGAAATGTTGACCCCCTCACGCGAAAGCTCTCAAAAAGTTA
>VMOF01000369.1:33923154-33968177 GCA_011764245.1 Trialeurodes vaporariorum | reverse complement strand
ATCGGTAATTTTTTTTTGCTCTCTTCCATCATTATGAAAAAGATTTCTTGCATTAAACTTGAATTTTAAGACCTTTAATGTATTCAAAAAAATTAACATTCTCTCAAATTTTAGCCTATTTTTATGCTTTTCTAACTTTGATAGAGTTTTACTTTGGTGTACCCACGTGTACCCGCTCTCGTTTTGGCCTTAAAAGATAGCAAATTTAATGTAGTTTAACAAATGTTTCGCCCAAACAATGCTCAACAATGCGTCAGTAAAAATTTTCACTTTTTCTGAGGGAGGTTTCAACCCAAAAATAGAGGAATTGCAGGAATTCCCGACATTTTACCTAGCAGTACCACTGTGCGCCGAGAGTTTGGTCCAAGAATTTTTGATGGCTCTCTTTTACCATTGTAGAAAGACGTTCTTGCATCAAAATCGAATTGTAAATCCTTTAATGTACCCTAAAAAATTACCTTAAATTTTAGCCAATTTTCACATTTTTCAACTTTGATAGAGTTCAAATTTTATGTACCCACGCGTGTACTCGCTCTCAACTTGGCCTTAAAATATTGCAAATTTAATGCAGTTTAACATATCTTTTGTTCAAACGCTCCACAACGCTCCATCGTTAAGGATTTTCGATTTTTCCGAAGGAGGTTTGAACCCGGAAATTGAGGAATCGAAGAAACCTATAAAAAACGAGGGTAAAATAGCAGAGCTTGAGCTAAGATTCGAACCCGAGAACCCTAGTCGTATTTGAATGCGTTTAACGACACTCTAGCCGTTTATTAATCGACACGGTGTTTTTTTTTATCCCCCCCCCCCTGGTTTTTTGCCTGGATTTTTCTTGCTAATTGAGTAGTCGAGTCATTCTACGCGAAAATGGGGGGTAAGTGAGAACAAATTGGAACAAAAGGTTTCTATACTTCAAAAAACGCAGAAAAATCAGGAGAATACGACTAGCCTAAGTTCGTCAAAATCGCCCCTGTCCTTCACCCCCAAAAACCCGGAAATGTCCCGGAAATGCTCGGAATTTTCCAAAAATCTTCATGTAGCGCCTGAACTAGTGGTTTTTAGGCCAAAATGTACTGGACCTAATTTGTAGAGCGTAAAATTTTACATTAGAATCGTGAATTACTTTTTGAAAAAAAAAAAAAAAAATCTGAATTTTCGGGAAAACGCCTCAAATAAAAACTTCGATTTCCGGGTTTCAGAAAAAAACACGAAACCGCTGAAAAACTTGTTTTTTTCGCTGTTATTATCTATTTAACCGAAAAAATGGACTGAAGTAAATTTGTAGAGCACAAAATTTTACATCAGATGCGTAACTTAGATTTCAAAAAACATTAGCGCAGGCTTTTGAAAATTGCCCCAAAACGAAAATGTCGAATTTCGGGGTTTTCAAAAATATTCCGCGATAAAATCTTGGAAACTTGTTCGAACCTCATTAGCGCCGTTGGCTTACGTGAGCATGAAAAACGGATGGAAAAATAAATTTTTCCTCTAAAAGTTTCCCTTAGAACCCCCCCCCCCCCCCGGCCACCCGTTGAGTGAAAAAATAGTTGTTGAGACCATATTATACCTACGAATCTAGGCTACCAATCGAAATTGTTCCCGGAATCTTGTGAACGCGCAGGATTTGTACGACTGTCGAATAACATAAGATCAGTCGACACCTTAGATTTTGGCTCAGGTAGGCTATCTGCAATACTAATCAATTAATTTGAGCACTGTAGGTTGCCTACCTATGTCAAAATCTAAGGCGTCATCTGAAATCATTTCGTTCACCGTCTGTAATCTCTATGAGATTTAGAAACACAGGGAATGTTTTAGGGAAAAAGCACATAGTTGACACATTGAATCGAATGTAGGCGAATAGCAATGCTATTCTACGGCAAATACTACGGCAAGGCGACTGTTGTTTTTGACCATTATTCTGAAAAATTGACGGCGAAAGATATGACCCATCAAAAAAGATCTAAGGGGAAAAATGCTCCAACGATTGATTTTAGAGATGAGATGACACTTGTACTGACCAAAAACGTATTCTTGTCCAATGAAAAAAACTAACAAAAATTTATAAATGCGTTTAGCCAATCACTTGGAAATAAAAGGATGTAAAATCATTCACGCTGAAGATGATGCTGATTTATTTATTGTTAGTGAAGCGCTTGCACTCGCGCAACACCGTGAAACCGTAATTATCGGAAAGGATACGGACTTATTGGCTCTCGCGCTATTTCATTATGACGGATCTATTCATAAAAATGTTTTTATTAGCTGTGAAAGAATTCATTCCGACAATAAATCCCGCACTTTCAACATCAACGAAATAAAAGCAAATTTAGGAAATGATTTATGTAAAAATATCTTATTTTCACACCCGTTTTTAGGTTGCGACACCACATCTCATGTTTATGGCGTGCACAAAGGTAAAATACTGACGCTTTTAATGCAAGACAAGTCAGCAATGAATGAAGCAGCTGTCTTCAATTCCACTTTAAGTTCCAAAGATGACATCACAAGAGCAGGGGAAAAAATACTTGTTCGACTTTATAAAGGTAAAGAAGATGACACAAACTGGACTCGTTGCGGTTCAAATTTTTCTATCAAAAATCAGCGTCAAGTGTGTCCGGTGTTCAACCCTAAGTATTGCCCCCTACTCTCGCATCAGCCAAATTTCATTTTTACAGAGTATTTTTACAAATAATGCTTTGAAAGGGATTTTCGTTTGGACCCGAATCGTGGGGTTGGAAAAAAGACGATTCTGGCTCTCGATTAATTCCTGTAATGAGTGACCAGCCCCCTGCCCCGCAAGACTTATTAAAAATGATACGGTGTAACTGCAAAAAAGATGGATGCCTCAGCCAAAAATGCTCTTGTAAGAAGTTTGGAGTGATATGCACGTTTGCTTGCAAGCAGTGTCAAGGTACATCATGCAGCAATCGTCAAGTTCACTTTTCAAATCAACAGGATTCAGATAGCGAAAGTGAAGGGTAATTAAGACGACAGCAACGAAAAAAAGAAGCAAAAAAACAAAAAACAAAAACAAACAAAACCAAAAAAATAAAATAAAAAAATAAAGAAAAAAATTAAACAACTATTACCCCTAAATAAGAAGCGATGGGAACTTAAATAGAAGCATCAGCAGCAACGATGGATCAGAAAAATACATCAAAAATCGACGCTAGCAAGTGCATCAAAGACAACAATAAAGAAGCAAACTTCTAACTGGCTAGACTTCAGATAATATTCACAGTGGATGAGAACACATACAGAAACAGTCAGAGAGCACGAAAGTGGGATTATTTTATCGTTCATATCACCAGGTAAAAAACTATGCATGTATAATCTTTTTTAATTGTTGGTATTGCTTTGATCAACTTATCTTCAACACACGATTTTGTGAAGATTTTCAATCTTCGTATTTTTGAAACTTATACTCGAACGTCTCGAACTCCTCGAAATCACTTGAATGGGAGTGGGCGGGGCGGGGGGGGGAGGGTTCTAAGGGAAACTTTTAGAGGAAAAATTTATTTTTCCATCCGTTTTTCATGCTCACGTAAGCCAACGGCGCTAATGAGGTTCGAACAAGTTTCCAAGATTTTATCGCGGAATATTTTTGAAAACCCCGAAATTCGACATTTTCGTTTTGGGGCAATTTTCAAAAGCCTGCGCTAATGTTTTTTGAAATCTAAGTTACGCATCTGATGTAAAATTTTGTGCTCTACAAATTTACTTCAGTCCATTTTTTCGGTTAAATAGATAATAACAGCGAAAAAAACAAGTTTTTCAGCGGTTTCGTGTTTTTTTCTGAAACCCGGAAATCGAAGTTTTTATTTGAGGCGTTTTCCCGAAAATTCAGATTTTTTTTTTTTTTTTTTCAAAAAGTAATTCACGATTCTAATGTAAAATTTTACGCTCTACAAATTAGGTCCAGTACATTTTGGCCTAAAAACCACTAGTTCAGGCGCTACATGAAGATTTTTGGAAAATTCCGAGCATTTCCGGGACATTTCCGGGTTTTTGGGGGTGAAGGACAGGGGCGATTTTGACGAACTTAGGCTAGTCGTATTCTCCTGATTTTTCTGCGTTTTTTGATGTATAGAAACCTTTTGTTCCAATTTGTTCTCACTTCAGAGCTAGAATGACTCGACTAGACCATTCTTCATCACTTCAGATGAATTTTCTTGTTTGGGGTTAATCCCCCCCCCCCTCTGGGAAATACTCAGGGAAGCTACCTCAAAAATTTCATACAGCAACCCCAATCTTGTGATACATCGTTTGAAGGGCGTAAAATTCTAACCCCCCCAGAGAGGCTATCTTAAAAATGTCAAACATCAACCCCTATCTTGTGATACCTCGTTTTAAAGGGCATACAATTCTAAGACTTTTGGCGCAAACCGGAGGTCGATATCGTTTTTCGACTTCGATATATCGATAGTCAAAGTTCGATTTTGACCCATTTTCAAAAAATCAGAATTCCCATTTCAAAAGTCGGAATTTAAAAAACTAGGAGTCAAAAATACTCTAAAAAGCAAGTCCTTTCTAGAAAAAAATACGGTTTTGACATTAGTTTAGTCAAAATTTGGTTTTAGAGCCCCCCAAAATTAGTTAAAAAAATGGCCCCTCAGGGTGGCTATCTCAAAAATTCCGAGCCTCGACCCCTATCGAGTGATACACCGATCGAAAAGACATAACAAACTGAGCATTTTGGCGCAATCGGGGGTTCGATATCGTTTTTCGTCTTCGAGATATCGAATTTTGAAGATGGGTGAAAATTGAACTTTTAATATTCGATATCTCGAATACAAAAAACGATATCGATCCCCGAATTGCGCCAAAATGCTCAGTTTGTTGTCTTTTTGATCGATGTATCACAAGATGCGGTTTGTCGACCGATTTTTGTTTTTTCAAATTGTGGCCCCCCTTCCCCCCCCCTTACACACCTCCGAAGGATTTTTTTTCTTTTATTCTTTTTTAGTGGATCGATAGAGCATACAATGAAGGTAATATCCTGAAAGTTTCGTTACTTTATCTGCATTCGTTCAAAAGTTATGGGTTTTGTCTAGCTAGCTCACGCGTTCGATTCAGTGTGCGCCGCCGCGCCGCACTATGGTCCAGGCGCCAAAATTAACTAGACAAAAGTCCTCAAGCTAACATACGCGGATAAAACTACGTCACCGGGGGGTTTTTTAGGTCGCTGAATCCATTTTTGATGTCACTTTTTCAAAATTGTGACATATAACCTCATACATTTCAATTTACATACACAAATAGTGCAAAGTAAACGCCAGAAAAAGAAGCAAATAAGTCTCCTCTGCTGTATGAGCTATACACCTCTTCTTTAATCGGTAAAAATAAGTTAAAGTAATAACAGTTAAATTGACTAAATATTTACTCAAATGGTAACAAGCACAATTACTTCTAATGAAGGGGGAGGGGAGTAATGCGAAAATTCAATTTTTTTATTTTCGTAAAATCAGCTTTATCGTTAAGACTTTTTATAAAAATGGAAAATTCAACTGCTATAATGAATCATTTAAATCATTAATTACAAGAATACAAAAAAGCGACAGAGTAAGAAAATATACAATGTAAATGAGAATACAAAATATCTACAGCTAGAGATCAAAGTAAGCTACCCCCAAAAAATTGGCGGATCCAGCAATCTGACAACAGTGTATTTTCTTACCATTTGATTTCATGAGAAACGATCGATTATAGGCACGTGGCTTTGGCTCCTTTAGGAATCGATCATGAATCATACATTCAAATGGGAGGAACGCGCAGTTGCCAGATTACTGGATCCACATATATTCGTGTGCGATTTGGCAACAATGCAATCCGTCCATTTACACCAACATAAAATATCGGTTCCAAGGTGATTCAATACCTAAGCCTACACATATCGGCTTTTTCCAGGGGCTCCAATGGTTGAAAAGCTAAGACGTCAAATTATCCACTCGTCATATCTCTTTAAAATACAAGCTCTGATTAACTTTGATTCACAATGATAACATTGAAACTAAAACATCATAATCTAAGTTAAATGAACGCTTTTTAAATGAATTTAACTGCCGTCAAAATAAATTTCCATGAAGTCAATAGGAATATCAGGAACTACGTAGAACACCTCAAAAATCACCTGCATGAATGTCAGATGTGTAGCGTGTAATCTGGCAACGCTGTATTTAATCCATTTAAACCCATGTGAAATATTGATTTAGGGGAGAGCACTGTGCACTTACGATACCCAGACCTTTTCCATTGGTCTAAATTCACGAAATACAATGCTGCCAAACTGCCACGAAGTCACTGCGATACACGGTGTGAAAAAGAGCCCTATACAGAAATGTAAAAAAACACCGATTTTATCTCTATAGAGGTGAAAAAAATTCATAACTTCTTTCAGCGACAATCGGCGACAATTATGAAGGCAAGGTGGCAAAGCCATGGGTCTTCAGAATGACTTCAGCCACATTTGGTGAGGTTCCAATAGGTTCCACAATTCGTAGCGTACTTTAAGTGCAAAAATTACGGCAAAATTCGTTTAAATTTGACTGTTGTCTGTTACCACTGGTACTGGACAGAATTTTCATTGGAATTGACAAATATCTGGCTGAAACTACTCAATTTACCTTCAGGAAGAACGTCAAAATGCAAAAAATTGGGAAATAAACGGCCAACTCTGGAAAAAACACGGTCAACGTAGGCCACTTCACGCTCTGACAATCAGAACAGTAAACATCGTAAATAAACACACCGCGCGCGCGGTCGCAGAAAAAAGCTCGCCACGGCCTTATCAGTGATAATCATGGCAAACCCGTTTATGACGAGATACTCCAAGATATAAAGTATCACATAGTGAGGTCAGTTTTCATGTTTGCCAACCTTGGAATTTTGACTTTTGTCTAGCTAATTTCGTCACCTAGACCATAGTGCGCCGCACCGGACCCTTGAATCCAACCCCCTACGCACCCTCTCCTTCCGTGCCGTTTTCTCAACTTATACAGGGTGTCTCAGACCACCTGGCAAGCTTTTATTGTAACCAAACTAAGGCAAATATGAAAATTCGGTAAAACACGTGTAACGTATATCGACCCCAAAGAATACGGGGAAAATATTTTCAGCCCCCCAAAACCACCCCTTGGGGGTTATTTAGGGGGGTGGGTACCCGTATCTCGAAAAAATCAAATGGAAAGGGTATGTTTGGACACTGGAATCTAATCCGGCATAAAAAAACAAAACTTTTTTGTACCTGAGTTTTTTTTCTAAAAACCACCCTTTTTTGAGTTAAGGGTGGTTTTCCAAAAAATTAGGGGTAATCTTTGATTGACCGCTGTGACCCTCCAAATCATTGGATTTGAGAAAACTAAGAAGTGTCTGAAAGGGCAGGCCAAGGGCTTTCTTTTGATGTATCACATGCCTATTTTTTGTGAAAAGGGGTACAAGGCCCCCTCACCCCAAAATTTTGGGGCTTCGGGGGGCCCTACGTAAAAATTGTCAAATGTAAAGGTATGCCTTGTGATACATCATTTGAAAGGTCTTTTAGAGACGAAAAAAATGATGCCACCAAAATTCGAAAAAACTACCCCGTTTCAAAATGGCGGCCGTTTTAAGATTTGGGGGCTCAAGGGGGGACCTTCAGAAAAATGACCCAAAATTGAGCGATACACAGCTAAAAAGGCCCTAAAGAGAGAAAAATAATGGTTCAAACCGCGAGTCAAACCGACTTTTCAATCCAAAGTTACGGCCGATTGAAATTTAGGGGTGCCTTTTTGGGAAACCCAACTACCCCTAAATTTCAATCGGCCGTAACTTTGGATTGAAAAGTCGGTTTGACTCGCGGTTTGAACCATTATTTTTCTCTCTTTAGGGCCTTTTTAGCTGTGTATCGCTCAATTTTGGGTCATTTTTCTGAAGGTCCCCCCTTGAGCCCCCAAATCTTAAAACGGCCGCCATTTTGAAACGGGGTAGTTTTTTCGAATTTTGGTGGCATCATTTTTTTCGTCTCTAAAAGGCCTTTCAAATGATGTATCACAAGGCATACCTTTACATTTGACAATTTTTACGTAGGGCCCCCCGAAGCCCCAAAATTTTGGGGTGAGGGGGCCTTGTACCCCTTTTCACAAAAAATAGGCATGTGATACATCAAAAGAAAGCCCTTGGCCTGCCCTTTCAGACACTTCTTAGTTTTCTCAAATCCAATGATTTGGAGGGTCACAGCGGTCAATCAAAGATTACCCCTAATTTTTTGGAAAACCACCCTTAACTCAAAAAAGGGTGGTTTTTAGAAAAAAAACTCAGGTTCAAAAAAGTTTTGTTTTTTTATGCCGGATTAGATTCCAGTGTCAAAACATACCCTTTCCATTTGATTTTTTCGAGATACGGGTACCCACCCCCCTAAATAACCCCCAAGGGGTGGTTTTGGGGGGCTTTTCCCCGAATTCTTTGGGGTCGATATACGTTACACGTGTTTTACCGAATTTTCATATTTGCCTTGGTTTGGCCACAATAAAAGCTTGCCAGGTGGTCTGAGACACCCTGTATATACCACTATCATACTTTGCCTGTTGATTTTTAACGGCGCGCAGCGCCGCAATGTTGGCGCGAGGCGCCTCCGGGGGTTGCGCCGCGGAGCGGCGAGCGGGCGAAGCCCCCTACACCGAAAAAAAAAGTGTTAGATTTACAATGGGGGTTGATAATTTTACAATCCAGTATCCTAAAAAATCGTGACAGCTATGTGTATTGTTAACTTTTGAAACACTTGGATTGTAAAATTTCCAAAATCTGGCATTGTAAAAAGTGCAACTCATAATGGAAAAACATAAATTCTTGGATTGTAAAATTTACAAAATCTTGATTGTACATTTAACAAAATCCGGCATTGTAAAAACTGCAATCCAGAATGAAAAAATTATCAATATTTTAGATTGTAAAATTCCATATCATCCAGAACGAAAGATCGTTCAATTGCGCGCTCTGGTTGGCAACGTGTGAAGTGCTCATTTGTTTTGGCTTCGTGTATGTACAAGTTACATTGTATTGATTTGATTTCACAGAGAGTATTACATATAGACATTATATGTAGGCATGGCACAGAGGTATGATGAATTAATGAGATGATAAATTCACCAGATGTCCCGGGATTTGAACCTGGGTAGCCGTGGTGATTGTCCAGCACTTTACCACCAGGCTATCACAGCAGATAACGATTCAGAGCATAAAATACGCATCTTAAGGCACAATTCCTTGCAGAGGAGCGTAAACTGCCGAGTGAGTACAAAACGGAAGAGTACTTCAAACTTTGTCAACCAGAGAGCGCAATCAAATGATTTTGCGTTCTAAATATAAAATTTTACAATCCGAGAGTTGATGATTTTTCATTCGGAATAGCACTTTTTACAATGCCTGCTTTAGTTAATTCTACAATCAAGATTTGGTAAATTTTACAATCCATGAAATTGATGCTTTTTCATTTTGGATTGCAGTTTTTATAATGCCAAATTTAGTTAATTCTACAAATCAAGGTTTTGGAAGTTTTACAAACCAAAAAATTGATATATTATCATTCTGGATTACAGTTTTTACAAACATTTAGAATGTGGGTATAACAAGGAGTGAAGAATGTCACTTCAGCAAAATTATTTTACAAGAATAACAATCCAAAATGCGAAAACAACAAAATCTCTAGTCAGCTAATTTAGCGACTAACAAGGGAAGGTTACGGTGTGGCCCCCTCCGTTTGCGCTGAAATTTTGCAGAAGAGTAGGGCTTTTAGGATCCTAACAAACGTACTTACGCCCTTTTTTGCCAATGGGCCTTTTTAAGAGTTGCAAAATCACTGCAGCGTATATACCGAAAAATTCGACCTCCATTCTCGTCTGACTCGGTGGCTCAGAGCGCTAAGGTATAGCGCCAGAACTCTGATGTCCACGGTTCGGGTCCATCCTCGTTCACTTATTTTTTGCACACTGTGGCACCTCACTTCAATCGGTTCAAACGACGTATCTACTTTCTCCCCCGCTATTCGTATCACTTACCACCTGAACTTTTCTCTGTAAGATTTACAATTGCACTGCTTATTTTATTAAAAAAAAAAAAAAAAAAAAAATCACTCGTATCCATAATTTGATCTCTACCTATGAAAAGAAAAATAAAATAACATATGAGGATCAAAACGTAATGCCGATGCAAAAAATGAAAATAAAAAAAAGCTCACATTAATAAAAACCAAAAGCGCATTCATGCAAAGAAACAAACACATAAACACATAAAAAGAGCGAAAACGAGCGTGTATAAAAACAATGAGACAAACAAACGTTCGCACAAAAAAACAATGAGATATATAAACAAACGTTTGGCCATAAAAACAATCAGAACAAACAAATCGCATCCTAAATTGCATCGTGGCAAAAGTTCTTCTTAAAAATTGCAATTATTTCCAAAAATGCATTGGAAACATCGCGAAAAGTCACTGATAAACGCATCCGTAAAGTGTTCCAGGATAAGTAAGATGAAAATGATGCTGCAATTATTGCCCTCTTTCACCATCAGCATTAAAATGACATTAATTTCGTCTATTTTTACTAAATATTCTTTTATGCTAGTACACTTGTTTCATTTTCAGTCGTTTGCATCGGCATTACGTTTTGATCCTCATATGTTATTTTATTTTTCTTTTAATAGGTAGAGATCAAATTATGGATACGAGTACGTGATTTTTTTTTTTTTTTTTTCTTTTAATAAAATAAGCTGGGCGATTGTAAATCTTACAGAGAAAAATTCAAGTGGTAAGTGATACGAATAGCGGGGGAGAAAGTAGATACGTCGTTCGAACCGATTGAAGTGAGGTGCGACAGTGTGCAAAAAGTAAGTGGTCGAGGATGGACTCGAACCAGGGACGTCAGAGATCTGGCGCTACACCTCAGCGCTCTGAGCCACCGAGTCAGATGAGAATGGTTGTCGAATTTTTCGGTATACAGGGTGTCCCAGACCACCCGTGTAGGTACTTTTTCTCAAAAACGGCTGGGAGTAGAGAGCTGAAACAAAAAAGTCAGATAGGGAATTGACCCCAAAGAATTCAATGAAAATATTTTCAAAGCCCCCCGAGGCACCCCAGGGGGTTTTTGGGGGGTTCGAAACACATTTTTCCATTTTTGGCGGGAAAAAGTCTATAAAAGGTACAAAAATAAGTTCAGATTCTGAAAGAGCAACTCATTGCCGACATTTTTACTCCAGTAATTTTTCCCAGAAAACCCCAATTTTTGGGGTTATGGGCCCTTTTGGGGGGAAATTTTCATTCGGCCACTGTGACCACACTATTCAATATTATTCAAAAAACTGAAATCCATCTGAAAGAAGAGATAAAGACCTTTCGATTGATGTGCCACATAATACCTAAAAGTGAAAAATTAAGGCCTCCACGTAGATTCCAAAATTTGGGGGTCTTTGGGCCCCCCCCCCCCACGTAAAAAAAGTCAAATAGCAAGGTATGGCTTGTGATACATCCATCGAAAGCCCTTAAAGAGTAGAATAAGATGACGCAATCCAAAATCGTCTACAATCATTACTTTCAAAATGGCGGCCATTTGAAAATTTTGGGGGTTCAAAGGAAAGTTCTGGGAAAGGAGTCCAAAGATGAACGATACATAGATTAAAAGACCTTAAAAAAAGCAAACGGATGGCGCAAACCGCAAATCAATCCGCCTCTTCAATCAAAAGTTATGACCGATTGAAACTTAAGCAACCTTAAATAGGCCTTATTGAGCCCTTTAAGTTTCAATCGGTCATACCTTTTGATTGAAGAGGCGGATTGATTTGCGGTTTGCGCCATCCGTTTGCTTTTTTTAAGGTCTTTTAATCTATGTATCGTTCATCTTTGAACTCCTTTCCCAGAACTTTCCTTTGAACACCCAAAATTTTCAAATGGCCGCCATTTTGAAAGTAATGATTGTAGACGATTTTGGATTGCGTCATCTTATTCTACTCTTTAAGGGCTTTCGATGGATGTATCACAAGCCATACCTTGCTATTTGACTTTTTTTACGTGGGGGGGGGGCCCAAAGACCCCCAAATTTTGGAATCTACGTGGAGGCCTTAATTTTTCACTTTTAGGTATTATGTGGCACATCAATCGAAAGGTCTTTATCTCTTCTTTCAGATGGATTTCAGTTTTTTGAATAATATTGAATAGTGTGGTCACAGTGGCCGAATGAAAATTTCCCCCCAAAAGGGCCCATAACCCCAAAAATTGGGGTTTTCTGGGAAAAATTACTGGAGTAAAAATGTCGGCAATGAGTTGCTCTTTCAGAATCTGAACTTATTTTTGTACCTTTTATAGGCTTTTTCCCGCCAAAAATGGAAAAATGTGTTTCGAACCCCCCAAAAACCCCCCTGGGGTGCCTCGGGGGGCTTTGAAAATATTTTCAATGAATTCTTTGGGGTCAATTCCCTATCTGACTTTTTTGTTTCAGCTCTCTACTCCCAGCCGTTTTTGAGAAAAAGTACCTACACGGGTGGTCTGGGACACCCTGTATATGCTGCAGTGATTTTGCAACTCTTAAAAAGGCCCATTGGCGAAAAAGGGCGTAAGTACGTTTGTTAGGACCCTAAGCCCTACCCTTCTGCAAAATTTCAGCACAAACGGAGGGGGCCCCACCGTAACCTTCCCTTGTAAGTGTTTAGCATTTCTAACAAAATAAAATTGTTCATTTACCTACGTACACGCTAAATTTTCCCAAAAAAGTAAATACAAATTTTGTAAACAATGTTTTGTTATTCCAGCAATTCCCTTTTTTTCGGTGTAGTATCATACAGGGTGTAACAGATGTATCCCCCCCCCCCTGTCTAACTTTTGAACGCGTTGAGATAAATTGTTGCGGTTTGGACCATTCTTCATAATTTTAGTTGAACTTTATTTTTTTGGGGATCAAAACCCCCCCCCCCCCCCCCCCTGGGGGGCCCCCCAGGGGGGCTATCTCAAAAATTTCAAATGGCAACCCCTATCTTGTGATACATTGTTTGAAAGGGCGTAAAATTCTAAGACTTTTGGCGCAAACCGAAGGTCGATATCGTTTTTCGTTTTCGATATATCAAAAGTCAAAGTTCGACTTTGACCCATTTTCAAAAAATCAGAACTCCCATTTGAAAAGTCGGAATTTAAAAAACTAGGGGTCTAAAATACTCTAAAAACAAGTACTTTTCAGAAAAAAAGACGGTCCTGCCATAAATTTCGTCCAAATTTGGTTTTAGAGCCCCCCAACATTTGTCACAAAAATTGCCCCTCAAGGGGTCTATCTCAGAAATTCCGAGGCACGACCCCTATCGAGTGATACATTACTCAAAAGAGCGCAATAAACTGAGCATTTTGGCACAAACCGCAGGTCGATATAGTTTTTAGTTTTCGATGTATCGAAATTTGACAATACGTGATACTTCGCCATTCGATATATCGAAAACTAAAATCGATATCGACCTGCGGTTTGTGCCAAAATGCTCAGTTTATTGCGCTCTTTTGATTAATGTATCACTCGATAGGGGTCGTGCCTCGGAATTTCTGAGATAGACCCCTTGAGGGGCAATTTTTTTGACAAATGTTGGGGGGCTCTAAAACCAAATTTGGACGAAATTTATGGCAGGACCGTCTTTTTTTCTGAAAAGTACTTGTTTTTTAGAGTATTATAGACCCCAAGTTTTTTTAATTCCGACTTTTCAAATGGGAGTTCTGATTTTTTGAAAATGGGTCAAAGTCGATTTTTGACTTTCGATATATCGAAAACGAAAAACGATATTGACCTTCGGTTTGCGCCAAAAGTCTTAGAATTTTACGCCCTTTCAAACGATGTATCATAAGATAGGGGTTGCCATTTGAAATTTTTGAGATAGCCCCCCTGGGGGGCCCCCCAGGGGTGGTGGGGGGTTTTGACCCCCCAAAAAATAAAGTTCAACTAAAATTATGAAGAATGGTCTAAACCGCAACAATTTATCTCAACGCGTTCAAAAGTTAGACAGGGGGGGATACATCTGTTACACCCTGTATAGACGGAGTGCCTAACAAGATCCTTGAGGCAAACTTGCGGTACTTCGCATGTTCACCAAAAATGATCACCAGTCATCAGCCTGCTCAACGATTGCATCAAAACTTAAATTGGTAATCTTTTTTAGGTATAATCTTTGGCAAAACTGGTGACAAACAAACTGACGCCATTTTGAGAGTGAATGAAAGCTGCACACTATTTCAAATTTTGTGAGTTATTTGAAGCTTTTTTTGATCCTAAAACATACTGTTGTCAAAATGATGGTCATTAAATAGTGTTTTATCCATCTTCGATCTCGATTTTTATAAAGTAGTAAGTTTGGATTCAGAGGTTATGTTCATTTGTTTGTCACCAGTTGAAGGTTCCTCCCCCAATTTCGAAAGTGGACTCAACCGTCTGCCTACTGTAGTGTACGGTAAGTTTGCCTCACCCAGCTTAGTGTTACGGTATAGGATGCACTCCGTCTACATAATATAATGTCTTTGGGGTGGACCCCCCTATGGTCACTTTCATACTTTGGGTTAAAAAATAAGAAAATTGGTATATTTATCAACAAAAATCATTGTACCTCATAATAATGAAGAAAAATCAGGCGTGGATATTGGGTGGGTGGGGGGGGGGGGGGGGGGCGAACTGTGAAAGGGTGGCCAATCGCCATAGGGGACACGTTACAACTTCCTGAGACAGATTCAACCTAAAACAATGCAGAGAGTATGAGAAATCCGACCCTGGCTCTGAAATAAAGTGGGGGGAGGGGGGGGCGCTCGACTAACAAGGGGAGGTCACAGTGGGGCCACCTCCGTCATCGTTCAAATTTCGCATGAAGGTAGTCCTAAGGGTCCTTATCAACGCCTCAAGGTCACTTTTTGCGAATAGGCCCTGAAAAGCCTGAAAAACGGGTTTGAAAATTAACGGTGTTTATGTAGCGGAAAAGTCGGCCTCAGCCTCCATTGGTCGGGTGGCGCAGTGCGCTAAGGTGTGCGCCCTCTAACGCTTGCACGCCGGCGGTGTGGGTTCGAGTCCCACTTCCAAATGATAGTTTTTTAAAGTTGTTCTCGGGTCGATTTGATCATTTTTCATCATTCATTTTTATTAATTCACTTTTTACTGTTGATTTTTTTTCTTTTTTTTTTTTTGTCAATGCTTCAAATGAATACAAAATTAAACAAATTCCCAAACGCATGCATACAACCAAATAGTCAAAACAAATAAGAATCCAAACAAACGAATGAAATAATGACCTTGATTTCGGCCTGTATTTTACAACGACTAATCGAATTTTCGAGGAATTTCGATTAGTCGTTGTAAAATACAGGCCAAAATCAAGGTCATTATTTCATTCGTTTGTTTGGATTCTTATTTGTTTTGACTATTTGGTTGTATGCATGCGTTTGGGAATTTGTTTAATTTTGTATTCATTTGAAGCATTGACAAAAAAAAAAGAAAAAAAATCAACAGTAAAAAGTGAATTAATAAAAATGAATGATGAAAAATGATCAAATCGACCCGAGAACAACTTTAAAAAACTATCTCATGGAAGTGGGACTCGAACCCACACCGCCGGCGTGCAAGCGTTAGAGGGCGCACACCTTAGCGCACTACGCCACCCGACCAATGGAGGCTGAGGCCGACTTTCCGCTACATAAACACCGTTAATTTTCAAACCCGTTTTTCAGGCTTTTCAGGGCCTATTCGCAAAAAGTGACCTTGAGGCGTTGATAAGGACCCTTAGGACTACCTTCATGCGAAATTTGAACGATGACGGAGGTGGCCCCACTGTGACCTCCCCTTGTAAGTCTTTTAGAAATTACTGAGTCCGTTTGATTTGTACATTGTACAATGTACAAGTCAACTTGATGGTTCATTATCAGCTTCCAAGAAAGAGAAATGGGTAAATAAAGACTAACAAGAGCTTTCTAGAATCAAATTGAAGCCGAAAAAGGCAACATTTTCGAGACAGTTTAAATGTTGAAACAACTCTTAGATGGATAAACAGAGGAAAAACATAATATTTCACAGTTTGGGAGCTCAAGAAAAGGGGCAGTGATTGGAGGGGAAATTAAAATGGGGAGCACTCTGGCAGTAAACAAATGGCTCTAAATAAGTCAAACCCTTGAATGTGGTCAGACTTACAAGGGGAGGTCACGATGTGTCCGGCTCCGATTTTCATGAAAGGACATTACCCAAAATCGGCCTTTTTACCCCTGAGAGCGAAATGTGAAATAATTTCAGGGGTGATAGAGAATTAAATCAGCGTTCCGAATCTGGCCTATTTTTTGATTTTGGACGAAGGGAAAGGGGGGGAGGGGGGTCCAAAGTCAGACCCTTCAAATGCCCATAACTTTTGAACGAATAAAGATATGAGAATGTACTTTGCGCGAAAAGATAGATCTTTTAAAGACCTTTCGATTGATGTGTACGATATTTGCCTTATTTTAATTTTTAATCGATTTATCGAAGTTTTTCTGATTTTTTTAAAATCGGGTTTTCCGTTTTTTTAATCGTGGAAGTTTGGCAACGCACAAATCATCACAAATAATTTCCAGGATAAAAGTAGACGCGATTTGCTAAAAAATGGTTTAAACCGCATGTTGGGGAAATGCTTTGAAGCGGAGTTATGAGGGTTCAAAGTTGGCGCTGTCACGAAAAAGGCCGCCCCGAGGGGCGTACTACAGGTGGTAGAAGTTGGCATTATCTGTTCTTCCCGTCCAAATGACTTGAAATTTGGTATTCCCGGGTATTTTTTAACGCTGAATTCAAATTTCGCATCAGTTTTTCAAAATCAAAAAATCCAAGATGGCTGCCGACCAAATTTCCGAAAAAAATGGTCGGCAGCCATCTTGGCTTTTTTGATTTTGAAAAACTGATGCAAAATTTGAATTCAGCGTTAAAAAATACCCGGGAATACCAAATTTCAAGTCATTTGGACCGGAAGAACAGATAATGCCAACTTCTACCACCTGCAGTACGCCCCTCGGGCCTCGGGGCGGCCTTTTTCGTGACAGCGCCAACTTTGAACCCCCATAACTCCGCTTCAAAGCATTTCCCCAACATGCGGTTTAAACCATTTTTTAGCAAATCGCGTCTACTTTTATCTCGGAAATTATTTGTGATGATTCGTGCGTTGCCAAACTTCCACGATTAAAAAAACGGAAAACCCGATTTCAAAAAAATCAGAAAAACTTCGATAAATCGATTAAAAATTAAAATAAGGCAAATATCGTACACATCAATCGAAAGGTCTTTAAAAGATCTATCTTTTCGCGCAAAGTACATTCTCATATCTTTATTCGTTCAAAAGTTATGGGCATTTGAAGGGTCTGACTTTGGACCCCCCCTCCCCCCCTTTCCCTTCGTCCAAAATCAAAAAATAGGCCAGATTCGGAACGCTGATTTAATCCTCTATCACCCCTGAAATTATTTCACATTTCGCTCTCAGGGGTAAAAAGGCCGATTTTGGGTAATGTCCTTTGCATGAAAATGTAGCTTAGGTACTTACGTCTTATTGTGGATCAAGAATCGTTATCGGCAAATGGGCACATGGAAAGTCAAAAAAAATTTTCAAAGTTTCGTCAAAATCTGCGAAATTCAAAGTGTGCGGCTAATGTATTGGAATTTCCGTTCTCATTCGTGTAGCAGTTCTGTGGCCGACTGGTACGGCGCTCGACTCGGAACGCTCAGGTTGTGCGTTCGATCCTGGGGTCGACCGCTTCAGTTTTGCACTTCAATATCCAATTTTAATTGCTGAATCTCGTGTTGTTGTTGTTGTTGTTGTTGTTTAGTTTTTTTTTTTGTTATTTTTTGTTTTTTGTTTTTTTGTTGTTATTTTTGTTTTTCTTCTCGTTTGTCGGGAAAAAATTAGACTGAAAAAGAAATTTTGGAAATAATTGAATAACGTATTTCGGATGAAAAGCTAGAGTAATTTTTAATGACAAGATTATAAATGAGAAAATTATAACGCTCTTATGCCTCTTTCATAGTGGCATAAGAGCGTTATAGCGTTAGCGTTGGCGTTAAGAGCGTTATGAGCGTTAGCTCTTATGCCTCTATCATAGAGCCATAAGAGCGTTATAATTTTCTCGGCATTGCACACAAGTTTCAACCATTAAAAGTGTAGGTAGGTAATTTGTTGATAGTGCAACTGACTAACAACTAGCTCCGCTCTCTTCTGAAACATTTTGTCATTGCACGACGCATGATCAAATCGCATTTATAATCTCATCATTAAAAAATTACTTTAGCTTTTCATCCGAAATACGTTATTCAATCATTTCCAAAATCTCTTTTTCAGTCTAATTTTTTTCCCAACATACGAAGAAAAAAACAAAGATAACAAAAAATAAAAAACAACAACAGCAACATGAGATTCAGCAATTAAAATTGGATATTGAAGTGCAAAACTGAAGCGGTCGACCCCAGGATCGAACGCACAACCTGAGCGTTCCGAGTCGAGCGCCGTACCAGTCGGCCACAGAACTGCTACACGAATGAGCACGGAAATTCCAATACATTAGCCTCACACTTTGAATTTCGCAGATTTTGACGAAACTTTGAAAATTTTTTTTGACTTTCCATGTGCCCATTTGCCGATAACGATTCTTGATCCTCAATAAGACGTACCTAAGCTACATTTTCATGCAAATTTCACGAAAATCGGAGCCGGACACATCGTGACCTCCCCTTGTTAGTGCAAAACTACACCAGAACGCAATTAAGGACTAAATGGACTAAGGATTATGGCTGAATTGGCTAGATTCCATGGTTTGAGCCATTTAAGCCCAAAAATTTTGAAACGAAAGCAAAAAACACCTTCTTTTTTCACTCAAAGGTAATATGTGGCACATGAATCCAAAGCACAGAATACTCTAATCAGAACGGAAACTCTAATTCATTTTGAAACAATCTTTACTTCGGGCCGCCATGTTCGAAAGTGAGCATCTTCGGCAATCTTCGGCAGATCTTCGGCAACTGGCCGAGTTGTGATTGGTTGTATAGCCTGAAAAAGCATGTCCGCCATCTTGAGAAGTGAGTAGGCACAGTTGCCAGTTTGTGCCAGTAAATTCCAAATCTTGTTTCCATTGGCTCTTATGGGGAGGGTACTGATAACGTCGACACCCACAACGTCGACTCGCGACGTCGACAACCACAACGTCGACAAAAATTCGGTGTCGACATTATGGGTGTCGACGTTCATAAATCGCGACACCGCTCTCGAAAATGAACATCGACACCCACAACGTCGACACGCGACGTCGACAACCATAAGTGAACCGAGTGAAAACACAAAAAAGACAGGCTTGTTCGGAAATCATCGTCGAAGACCAAAGATGCGGCTCATCAAGGCTGCCATGCTTCTTGACCATACTGGCCAATTGAAGGCACAACTTGCGCTGGGTTTGTTCGGAATCACTGCATCGTCGAAGACCAGAGATTACTAAGCCTATGAGATATGGCACTTCCTATCTCCGCCGTGTTGAAAAACCGTTGGCCGGGCTCCGTAAAAAACGCCTGCAGAATGGCCGTGATACAACGTGCAGTACGCTGGTGACCGTAAAAATTGTCATTATTCATGTTGTTGGAAATGAGGTTAGATTCTCTGTCGCATACAAATGTTTGTCATTAAGGTGAATCCTCAGCGACCTGTAGTAAGATTCTCATCCGCTAGATAACGCCACATTTCCGCGCTCCAGAAACCATGCTTTTTCCGCCTTTAATCGTTCATTGCGAGAGGTAGAGTTAACTTTTCGAAAATGTATGAACGTTGCGTTCTAGGTCAAATCCTAAGGAACAATTTTGATACCACCCTGAGCTTTCTACTTTTCTTTTAGTGGTGACTTCACGAGCAAATTCTATCGAGCTACAGTTCCATCTAACTCAGCTCTCACGTGGTATTTCACAAAAAAGCTAGACACTTCTAGATAGTAAATTACGCCCTTTAATAACCGGTATTATCTCCGAGATTATTGCGCCAGTAGATTTCGTTGATCTTGAAAAGCTTAATTACACCGGACCATGCACTAAAAGGAAAAGTAGAGAGACTTAGAAAGCATTGTTGCGTCCAAGAGACACAGAGAGATCAAATTCAAACAAATGTTAGATCATGAAGGGCAAACCTTACGCTGACTCCGGGCAGCGGCTGGTGCGGGCGCGGCGAGATGAGTCTGCAGAGGGAGTCAGCTCGTGTGAGCCAGCCTTATTTCTTGCGCGGGAGTTTTGAACGGTCGCGCTGCGAGGGACATTTCCTCTCACATCAGTCGCGAGTCATCGCGCAGTCTATTTCTTCGTACTCTCGTTTAACTGTTGCTGATTGTATGAGTGTCCTTCCTTGCTTCGCAAATATGTTTCCGCACTCTGCTTCTTTTTTTTCCTTCTTATTCTCTATGACTAAGAAAAACAGGAGCCTGATCTTAATATCTTTCGAACTATCATGCAGTCCGAAAAGTGACGCGTCATAAGACTCGATGAAAACCTCAGACAACACTGGCGTAGCAAGAGAGTAGCGAAGAAACATCTCCGTGAGGGGGGATTTAACCCATTAATGCATAAGGCTCCCCTGTGAACCGAAATTGATGAAAATTGAGATTTGAGCGAAAGTAGAATTAGGGAAAAAAATGTTAGATTTTTCCCATGATTAGATTCGGAGATACAGGGTGTCCAGAGAACTGGACGCTTGGCACACGGGGCACTTCCGAATCTACTATTCAAGATAATGCAATATTTTCCTTTATTTTTCGAATAAAATGTTTCTAGTTCTAATTGAAGCATTTGAACTAATGTTTTTTTTTTACCGATCTCAAAAGTTGGTTTGCCCTCCCCCCCCCCCCAATAAAAATCTCAAGTTTACGCCAATGGTTGCATGCAAAGAGTAAAAAAAGAATCCCAATCGAATTGAGAGCTAACGTGGTCAATGCAGATAAGAGTTCCTCTGATTGGCTGAAAAAAATGTAGGGAAATGCGAGTGTCCAAACTTGGCCTCATGGAAATTAAGATGAGGTTTCAGACCTTCCAGTGAGGTTCAAAAATGTTGCCCCCTCCGGGCAATTTTTTTGCGGGTGCCCATGTCTTTGTCCATGATCTCTGAAGCAGAAATTTTACCGTTCTTCCGACTGCGTCCTTTTTTCATAAGATTAGATAGGGCCACTCTGTAAACTTTCGGGTCCCCCGACAAGTTATGAGTCCGTACCATCGGCACGCAGCCACTATATCATAACTAAATTACCAGTTGCCTTGCAGATACTCTCCTCCCCCAATTAAGATTAGACACAGGTCCAAACTAACAAATAAAAAAAAAATAAAAACGAAACTAAATATTATAACTAGAAAAGAAAGTGAATAAAATAAGAATGTATCCCCCAACAAAAGGGGCCCCCCCACACTTTTCTAAGGGGGAGAGTGACCCCGTTTTCAGCGTAACGCTGACAAAAAATTTTTAACTGCGGCCGCGAGCACTGAAAAAAAAAAGTTCTGGCTCTACCGAATACATGCCTCGGGAAGCTGAAGGAGGCATATCGGAAGCAAAGTTCCGTGACTAGCGGGCTTTCCATCGGTAGGAGCGAGCCACATGCTCTAGCAGTCCCGAGCCTCTTGCTTCGGCATTGCAATGTAGGCGGGCAACACGTGCAATGACATACAATCAGCAGGACCTGTCGCCATCTTTTCTCTGTTAAGTATCAGAGTAGAACGGGTTCACTCTGGAAATCAATTTACTCTGAGAATTGGTCTTCGACGATGCAGTGATTTCGAACAAACCCAGAGCAAGTTGCGCCTTCAATTGGCCAGTATGGTCAAGAAGCATGGCAGCCTTGATGAGCCGCATCTTTGGTCTTCGACGATGCAGTGATTTCCGAACAAGCCTGTCTTTTTTGTGTTTTCACTCTTGTGCGACGGCGGCGTTGCCAAGTCGAAATTTGCTGTGTCGACGTTATGGGTGTCGACGTTCATTTTTGAGCGCGGTGTCGCGATTTATGAACATCGAAACCCCCAACGTCGACACGCAACGTCGACAACCATAACGTCGACAAAATTTCGGTGTCGACGTAATGGGTGTCGACGTTCATAAAACGCGACACCGCGCTCAAAAATGAACGTCGACACCCATAACGTCGACACCGAAATTTTGTCGACGTTATGGTTGTCGACGTCGCGTGTTGACGTTGTGGGTGTCGATGTTCATTTCCGAGAGCGGTGTCGCGATTTATGAACGTCGACACCCATAACGTCGACACCGAAATTTTGTCGACGTTATGGTTGTCGACGTCGTGTGTCGACGTTATGGGTGTCGATGTTCAGTCCCGAGAGCGGTGTCGCGATTTATGAACGTCGACACCGTATTTTTGTCGACGTTGTGGTTGTCGACGTCGCGAGTCGACGTTGTGGGTGTCGACGTTATCAGTACCCTCCCTCTTATGGGAGTCTCCGTTCTGATTAGAGTATTCTGTGTCCAAAGGTCTTGATCTGCTCTTTCAGAATCTGTCAATATTTTTGAGAATTTCACAACAGGGTGGTCACAAAGAGGGGCCAGGTTTGGCCTATTAATGATGTCCTGTATGTTCCTGACTTACGACTGAATCTTTTCTCTGTCAAAAAACGTCGACACGCAACGTCGACAACTATAACGTCGACAAAAATTCGGTGTCGACGTTCAGAAATCGCGACACCGCGCTCGGAAATGAACATTGACACCCACAACGTCGACACCGAAGTTTTGTCGACGTTGTGGTTGTCTGATGTGGAAGCCTGACTTCAAATCCTTGGGGGGGCAATTGCCCCCCCCCCGCCCCCCCTACATGACGCCCATGTCGACACCGATTTTTGTCGACGTTATGGTTGTCGACGTTGTGGGTGTCGACGTTATCTGGGACCAATAAATGTACGGTACACACGGGCTTTAGGTCGTACCTAAAAATGGCGATTCTAACCTCACATTTCTTTAACGGCACATCGGAATGTTGGGTCCGCTCCCAACTTTACGTTACTTGTGGCGGGTCTAGAGCCTCTCTAACCCACCCTCAGTGCTATTTTGAGGTTAGTTTTGTGGTTGCGCCATTTTAAAACGGTCCGCTGCGGTCCGTTGGCTGGTGGCCGATGCTTGTTGAAGTACTTAGGGCGAACTTGGGGCCGAGGAACGTGTGACCGTACATTTATTGGTCCCTGTACCCTCCAATAGACCTGTTTAGTGTGACGTCACGAAAAAAATTGGTTCCAAACAAATGCTCCATCTCACTCGCTCTCGCGGGTTTTTCCGTAAGAAACAAGATCCAAATTTTCAAATGCAAATTTGTGCTAGTAAACAACATGTTCTCTCAGATTTTATTTCACCATCGGATTCCACGTACCCTAAAATACAAACTAGCTGCATTAACATTTTCGAAACATCACGCATTAATTTACAATCTCAGTTCTACCGAAGAAAGTCCTATGTTTCGTCCTTGTCCCACTCGCAGTTTCTTATGGACACAGAATTCTAGAATATAGGCTCATCTGCACCATCACACCACGTGTTATACCTCGAACAAGCTTCGACACGAAGAGAGGTTAGGATAATTGAGTGTCATGCAATGAGCTATAACTTTAGAGTGGCGGCGGGCTGGTCCACCTTGTGCCACACAGGGTAGAAGGAATCCCGGGAAAAAGCGGAATTTGGACGTCAGATTCCAAGGTTTGAGGTTAAGTTTTGTAGGTCGTTCGAAATTTGGCGGGAATTTGGAAGGCAGATTCCAAGGTTTGATGTTAAATTTTGAAGGCCGTTTCCGGCGATGCTCGAGTTTGTTTACGAAACGACCGGAAACAACTTACAAAACTCAACCTCAAAATCGATTTTTACGGCAAGATGGCGGCGCCCCAGGTGACAACAATGAACCAGCGGAACGTTCCTTGATGTGCCACTCTAAGGTTATAGCTCATTGGTGTCATGGCGGTGATACTCCCATAAGAGACCGTGAGTAAGACAAGGACGAAACATAGAACATTTTTCGGTATAACTGTAATTGTAAATTCGTTTGTGATCTTTTAGGAATTGCGTTATAGTGAAAAGATACTTTAAGGTACGTGGAATCTAATGGTCCAATAAAATTTGAGAAAACTGGTGGTGAACTAGCATGAATTTGCGTTCGAAAATTTTTATCTGATTTCTTACGGGTAAATCCCCGAGAGTGAGCGAGATAAAGCATTTGTTTGGAACCAATTTTGATCGTGACGTCATCACTAAAGAGGTCTATAGATGTCGATCCACAATAGCAGTAAGAGATTACATCGTTAGAAACTCAGCGGCACTGTAATCTTTGCAGTGGACGAAAACATAACAACGGCCCTCAGAATGTAAACAAATGTGCAAAATCGCATCCAATGGCGGCGCCCATGATTTCACTTGTCTTAACTCTCTACATGTAGGGGACCAATAAATGTACGGTACAAACGGGCTTCAGGTCGTACCTAAAACTGGCGATTCTAACCTCACATTTCTTTAACGGCACATCGGAATGTTGGGTGCGCGCCCAACTTTACGTTACTTGGGGCGGGTCTAGAGCCTCTCTAACCCACCCTAAGTGCTATTTGGAGGTTAGTTTTGTGTTTGCGCCATTTTAAAACGGTCCGATGCGGTCCGTTGGCTGGTGGCCGATGATTGTTGAAGTACTTAGGGCGAACTTGGGGCCGACGACCGTGTGACCGTACATTTATTGGTCCAGGGACTCTATACTCAAACCCAAATCAACTGGGGCTCGACGCTCCTCGGCGGCCTTCCCCCACCACATCGGATCAAACGAACTCGCCAGCCGACAGGTACAAGCGTCGGGCCTTTCTCCTCTTTCATCGTCTCTTATTAGCGCTCTATTCAAAACCCCGTACCTGCGTGCGGAGCCTCAGGTAGAATGATGACCGGGGATGGTGTGCGACGGTTTTTACGATACGCAGAGAACCGTGAAAAAAGTTGGGATGACACAGATGACAGAAACTTCGGCGATGTGTGTTGTCTTGCTCAACGGTGGTCATAAACAGGCGTGACACCTAGCAGCGGAAGTCTGAACTACCAAGTGCCATTGAGTTGCCGTATAAATTATATTTTTGGCCAATTCCTCATGATGTCTGCATGGCACATGTGATAGGAGACTAGGATTGCCGCTATCTTTTATTTTGAGGTCGGGGGTTCGAATCTCGCATACTTCGTTTAATTTTGACAATTACAATTGGGAATGATTTAGTGAGATTTTTTTAGGGAAGACAAAAAAAAACCGTAAATTCTCAAATCGTCATGGAATTATTTTCCTTTCTAATATGTGTTAGGAAAATTTACAAACTATCGCTATCACCACTGAATTCACAATGGAATTCACACATGAAAATTTAGAATTTTTTTTTTATAATTTATAATTTTCGTTGTGATTTTAATTTTATTTCATATTTTTGAAAGCTTTACTTCATTATTATTTCTTTGCTGTTAATTTATGTTTTAGTGAACCTGCCACTCGAGCTAGCTCGTGGCAGGGGAAACTTTCCTTTCATTCCTTTTTTTTTTTTAATTGGTTTCAAATAAATAAATTCAAATTCAAATATAAGTAGGTACTTCGTAACAGTAAGTACATTTTCATCCATGATTGACAGCAGCAGCTAGATGTAAAATAACACAAAAGAATCATGGTATTTTAGTTAGAGTATACTTAATTTAAGACAAGCATACTATTTCAGTAATCCGGAGTCAGAAGGAACGTAAATAAAACGAAGGCACCGTAGAAAACCCACACTTTGCAAAATGCGGTTTTCGTCGAGTTCTGTCATCATACTGTCATCCCAAAAATCCAGAGAAAAATCTCACAGCTCTTTTGGCATCAGGACTTCGAACTTGCAGCAGCGGTTTACGGTGTTTTTGTCATCCCTAAAAAATCTCACGGCTCTCTGCAGAGGAGTCTACCTGTGTGCGACGCACTGTCCAGCAGGGTGCACAGTGGAGAGGGTAAAAATGAGTGCGGGCGAGCGAGGGGAAAAGGAGTGTCGAGCCCCAGTTGATTTGGGTTTGAGTAAGGTCCCTAGAGAAAACTTTTCTCTAGGGACCTTAGGTTTGAGTATAGCATTAAGAACCGCCGCCATTGTTGCTCAGCTCTGTGTTTACGTTTTAGCACCGAGCGCTCTTTCGGCTGTTTCTGCTCTTCGCTTGATTTGTTTACTTTTCTTTCTCTTGTCGTTGCTTCGTGATTTCCACTTTCTCACACATTTGAACTGTAAATTACTTTATTATTATTATTGTTGTATTACAATGGTGATTGTGCTCGTGCTTTTCTCGCCGCTGGATAATTACTACAAACTGTTTGAGCTCATCTTCTCTGAATTCCTTCAGTAAAATCCGTGCTTTCAGATTTCTCCATCTTGTTATACTGATATTGAGATTGAGATGCTCAGATACCCTGATTACTCTGATATGACAACTGACCGACTGTCTTAGGATAGCCAAAAACTATTACCATGCCTCGACATTTCTCGGAAACTCTCAAACCAGCCAGACGATAAACCTCGATGTAAGTACTTTTCCTCCAGCTCTCATAAGCCTCGTTTATGCGAGCATCTCAACCCGGGTTCTAGAACCCGAGTTCAGCTGAACCCGAGTTGAGATGCTCGCATAAACATTTCGGATCTCGCTGAACTCGGGTTCGACTCGACCCCGATTCAAACCCGAGTCGAGTCGGTGAACTCGGGTTGAGATTTCACGCATAAACACCTCGGAGTTCAGAACCCGGGTTCACGCGGCATCGATGTCACCAATCCGAGCGAGGTTAAACACGCGTCTTATGCGGTCGCACTTGTCCGTACCGCACCAAGCATCGCCGCCATTTTCGTCAAAAATGTAAACAAACACAGTGAAGAAGAAGAAAGAAATCCTTTGAACTCGAGTTCAAATACACGGGTGTTTATGCGCAAATCCAAGTTGGACCCAGGTTGAAACTCAACTCGGGTTGACTCAACCCAGGTTCAGATCTCTCGCATAAACGAGGCTATTGTTTGTTCCTATTCTTCAGTTTTCTGACGCCAGTGTCATGGTTCTGAGTTGTTCTGAGGTCCTATCTGTGTGGGGAAATTTGATGGTTAGATGATAAGATAGATGTACGGGGGTGTGAAAAAAGATATGCTCACGGAAGGAGAGTGATTGTGAAGGATCGTATTGTAATCCTTTCGTGTGAATGAATAGAGTGTGTGTTATTTTTTGGGAGATGCCGTTATGATAAGTTCCGTACCGACGGAAACCCCTCCATCTCTGCGGAAATTTATCGGCGATGCCGGCATGATCTTGCACCCATCGCAGAGATTGAAGGGTTTGTTTCGGAATGACACCACATATTCTTGATCATCAACTCGTCGATTACGATACAGCCATTCGTTATCACCCTCCTGGTGTAAACGTCAGACAATCATCTCAGATGTGGATGGTCTTACACGTTCCGAACTTGTTAGTGCTTTGTCCATGTCCAGCTCCGATCTTAATCAACTAAAGTGTTTTGACGCTTGTGCCACGGGTCTTAGATCCTTGCGGTGCGGAGACTTGGAGACGCTTACACCTCTTCTTTAGGAGGCCCACCAAGATATGCCTCCGAAAGAAGAGGTAAAAGCGCTGAAAAATCATCTCACAGACTTGGATTGGCCTCACAAGTTCTGTGTCTGTCAGTGTTCTGTCCATTGGGGTTAGAGCTTGCTGTTTCTAATCTATAGTTTTTTGATGCAAGTGTCATGGGTCTTAGGTCCTCTCTATGCGTGGAGACTTTGTTGGTTAGATGACGAATGGATGTACAGAACCTTTAATTAAAATTTCACCTGATAAAGCGCAGGTGTAAGGGCCAAAAAATTATCTCTAATGTCGATCGTTTTCACATGTTCTGTGCCAGTTAGAGCTCGGTCAATGTCAATTAGACATGGAGGCGGAGGCCGGAGCACAATTGATCATCTTTGGGGAGTTTTAAATTTCCATCCTTCGAATTGAAAGAAGACTCGCCTAAGACTTGATGTGAAAAGCCGCAGCTTTCTAATTAATTTGTTTTCAGTTCCATCAAGTATTAAGTGCTAAGAGAAATAAGGTTGGAAAATTCCATGTATTGGAAGGTGAAAACAACCTTCGCCCCATTAAAGTTGGCCGATTATACTGTTTTAACAGATTATTTCATTCTTTTTTCTAGCATTTATCGAACAGTCGTCCTTGCTTCATTATTGGGAGGGAACAGTGGTGACTTTCAGTTTTCTGAACAGGGCTTTTCTTTAAATAAATCAAAATTTGTTAAAGCAAAAATTGTAGTTGAAGAGTGGACATCAAGCGCAGTAAGTATACAGATTTTAGTGTAGAGGTCGTTGGAAAGCTGGTGGATGAGGTGATCTTATCTTGCACAAAATGACAACTACCATTTATAGTTGTCTTACTTGAGCGCAAATGTTTGTTTTTTTTTGTTTTTTTTTCACCTCTGACTGAAGCAAGTAATAATATGTGACCCTATCTGTGAAAAGGAACCTTATCTTCCGGATTCTGAAAACTGAGCTATTAGGACCACTGCATAGAGGACATTCAGACGAGCATTTTGACATAAAGTTGACCCCAAAAGCTCAAAAATTGACCGAGTTATGGCAGCTGACAGAAAAGGGACCTTAACTTCCCCGTGTTAAATTGCATAAGGAAGTTACGGCCCCTTTTCTGAATTTTGACATGCTCTCAAACAAGTACCCGTGGCGCGTTCTGTGGTCACTAAAATGAACTAATTCTCATTGCTAGTTACTTTTAATCCGTCAAAACAGCGTTTTCGAATATTTAACTTTTTTCACTTAAAATCGCTCTCCTGAAAAATTTTGTTCCGGAAGATAAGGTCCCTTTTCACAGATCGGGTCACATGTGAATGAGAAATGATTTTCGTCAGTTTACTTAGAGAGCACCAAGTCAGTGGCGTAGCGTGCAATTAGGCAACGTTGTAGTTCGTCCATTTAAACTCATGAAAAAAATCGAAGTATTGGGTATTCGGTGAACACCTTCGAATTCGACCTTTTACACGGGTTTAATTGGTCAGCTACAATGTTGCCAAATTGCACCAAGTGTCGTGCAGAATTTGAATAATAACGGATGTCCATGCATAAATATGTACAGAGCAGTGGTATACTTTCGATACAACTGGGTTGCTGTATAGATCCACCGACTGTCATTTGCGCAAAGGTTTGTCCGACCCTAAAGTGTCGATACTGGATACTCAGTACGTGGTACTCAATCAGTACCTGATACCATCTTGAGTCAGTGTGATTATTAGTGATACCACCTCATATACCTAAACTCTAAGTTTTCCTCAAATAATTCACCCATTCTTCCTCATCACCCTTTCTCATGTCTATGGGCTGAATTTTTTAAAAATTTGATGACACGGTCACCTAGATATCGATACCGGTATCACCACTGGTATCAGTACCAGTATTGATACTAAGGCCCAGTCTGGACAATCGTACGCTTGTAAGGATGCACATTTCCTGGCCCGTGGATCTTTCCGGTTTAAATTACTAGCAGTTCGTAGGCATATGCATTCCTGTTTCAGCGCAAGTGCAACTTTGTCTAACTACCAGAGGCCCAGGTAATCATGCAAGAGAAAGTAACGCGTTGGCGGCCACAAGTTTTTCTCTCAGGTGTGTGTTAGTCAGTTGCAATGAAATTTCTAATTGGTTGAGGTCAATCTGATGCCTACAAGTCATGTTGGTTCTCCACTGTGCCTCAACATCTGGTACTTTTGGATGCTAAAAATGAGCCAAAATTTCCAATTGTTTATCTCCTGGTTTTCTACAACAGTTTGTATCCTACTTTTACTTTTTCCTTTGTTTTCAGAGGAACTCAAAGGCTGACCGTTTTTGTCCGATTAGCAGTGAAACTGAAAATCCCTTTCTAATTGGCTCAAGAAAATAGGGATCGTTGATTTCAGATTTCTCTATCTGAGATTGCACAGGGCATATTTATTACACAGTTGTGTGTCGTCAAATATGCGACTGGGAGCTATCCTTTGTATCAATGCACAGTAATTGTAATTCCAGCAATTTAGCGCCTGAAAACCTCCAAAAATAAAGTTGGCGGACCGACAAACATATTATTAAGAATGATGAGAGGGACATGCAGAGAGCAAGGAAATGTCATAATTGACGACCTAAAAGCATCATAAAGAGGGGGCGCGGGGTCTCAAAGTCATCAATCTTAGCTGAGACAGAACAAATGTCAGCCAACGAATCGCAGAAATCCAAGAGAACCAAGGAACTATGTCGTTCATTCCAATTCTCATCGCAAATAATCGCTGTATATCTTGAAAGATGAAGAAATTAAGGAGTCTCTGCTTCCTTTTTGTACGGAGGAAAATCGAGTATCCTCAGATATATCATGCAAAGGCTTCAACTAAATCTATCAATGTTCAATGTTTTCTTTCTCTCGTTGCTGTGATTCGTAGAGTAACTATACCGTTCTTTACAACTTTCACCATTTTTTATACCGCAAATAATCACAGTTTATCTTGCAAGACAAGACAGAAAAACTACCGAGTCTCGGTTATTCTTTTATTCTTTCCACGGAAAATCTAGTGTATACCAAGCAAAAACTTCAATTGAATCCATCAATATTCGCTGTTTTCACTCTTGCGTTTCAGCGATTTGTCGCCTGTTGTTTGTCCTGTTTCTGCTAAGGCTGATGACTTTGAGACACCCCCTCCCCCCTTAAATGATGCTTCCAGGTCATCAATGGTGACAGTTTCTTGCTCCTTGCATTTACCACTTGACATTCTCACTGCGCACCTATTTTTTGAACCAAGTAGGTAGGGATTTTCAGTTCCACTGCTCATTTATCAGGAGCGGTCATTCTTTGAATTCATCATTATACAGAAGAAAAATAAAAATGAGTGGCAGAATAGATATAGAAAACAACGAGACAAACATTTGGAAACTTCAGCTCCCGGTTCCCAACAAAAAGCAACAGATGGAGACGAGCAGTTGAGTACAAACATCCAATTGCGCATCCGATTGATTTGAATAATTTGGAAAAATGTCTTCACAAATTTCATTGCATCTGACTAGCACAAACCTGAGAGAAAAACTTAATCTTACATGGTTTACCTGGGTCTCTAGTAGCTAGACAAGGCGGCAGCTGCACTGAGACAGGTAACCAGCTGCATACAGAATACTAATAATTCAAACAAGAAAGAGCTAAGGGCCACCATACAAGCATTGTCGGAAACTAGGCCTTGCTGATCGCAATAATAGTATCATACCGGCATCGCTACTTAGGTATTGATACTCAGGCGACTGCAAAGTAAAATTTACAACAAATTCAGAACATGAATAAGGGTGTGGTACATAGGTGCATTATTTGGGTAAAAATTAAAATTTACATAGATACGAGGAAGTATCACTATTGCCAACTGACGTGCAGGAACAACTGATTAGAGACCGATTGGTACCGATACTGCCTAGTATGGAGTACCCAGGATCGATACTGGTCGATTTAAAGTATTGACAGCCCAATACCAGGATAGACAGCAATTACTTCTTCTTCTTGTCATTACACGTGTAGGGGCACTGCATATTCTTCTGCTACATTGACAGGCAGCATTACTTTGCAAAAATGACTGGCAGTGGACCTGTACAGCAATCCAGTAGTATCAAAAATATTCCCATGCTCTGTACATAATTATGCATGGACCTCAGATAGAAGTGTCAAATCCAATCTTTTCTGGGACAAGCTATAATAGTTTTTGGCTATCCTAAGACAGTCGGTCAGTTGTCATATCAGAGTAATCAGGGTATCTGAGCATCTCAATCTCAATATCAGTATAACAAGATGGAGAAATCTGAAAGCACGGATTTTACTGAAGGAATTCAGACATGGGCGCCCGCAGAAAAATTTCCAAGGGGGGGCAAAATTTTTGAATCCCACTGGGGGGTCAAGGGGGACCCCCCCCCCCCAAGGAAGAAGGGAAGACTTTTTTTTTTTTTTTTCCCCTCATACAAATAGTGTACAATTATTAAGCCATTTTAGGTGTATCCGAATAGTAATAATAATTTTGACGTGTTTGATTTTATGAATAAACGGACAACAGATGATAATAATGGTAAGTAAATGTATAATTCTACTATTCCTTGCAAAAAGTGAGTTAAATTTACAACATAAACTAATAATAAAGTTCGTCAACTATATTACTCCTTAGATTCACATTTCATTTTCTTTCGGTCCTTTCATTTTTCTTCGCGAAATTTTGACTGTTTTGAATTCCAGGGGGGGGCAAGTGCCCCACCTTGCCCCCCCCTGCGGGCGCCCATGAATTCAGAGAAGATGAGCTCAAACAGTTTGTAGTAATTATCCAGCGGCGAGAAAAGCACGAGCACAATCACCATTGTAATACAACAATAATAATAATAAAGTAATTTACAGTTCCAATGTGTGAGAAAGTGGAAATCACGAAGCAACGACAAGAGAAAGAAAAGTAAACAAATCAAGCGAAGAGCAGAAACAACCGAAAGAGCGCTCGGTGCTAAAACGTAAACACAGAGCTGAGCAACAATGGCGGCGGTTCTTAATGCTATACTCTGAGCATCTCAATCTCAATATCAGTATAACAAGATGGAGAAATCTGAAAGCACGGATTTTACTGAAGGAATTCAGAGAAGATGAGCTCAAACAGTTTGTAGTAATTATCCAGCGGCGAGAAAAGCACGAGCACAATCACCATTGTAATACAACAATAATAATAATAAAGTAATTTACAGTTCAAATGCGTGAGAAAGTGGAAATCACGAAGCAACGACAAGAGAAAGAAAAGTAAACAAATCAAGCGAAGAGCAGAAACAGCCGAAAGAGCGCTCGGTGCTAAAACGTAAACACAGAGCTGAGCAACAATGGCGGCGGCACAGAATACTACAATCAGAATGGAAACTCCCATAAGAGCCAATGGAAGCAAGATTTGGTCATAACAGCACAAACTGGCAACATTGTTTCTTGCCCGAAAAAACGTTTCAAAATGGCGGACGTGTTTTTCTTACTTTCTTGGTTATGTTGCTCACATACTGTTTGTCTGGATTATCATCGGCATATCAATACTTTTAATGCATAATTTGACAATAAATGACCATTTACGACATCACAAATTATTCTTAAACTCTCGAATCGGTCTTTGTGAATTTAGTTTCGACATGCCATTGCTCCTTGACAATCGCGCGTTCTTTCAAGCCATTCATTTCAAGTGTGCAGGAGTCTTGCTGTGGAACTTCAGTACGAAATTTTTGCTAGCTGTGAAATATCCGCTCTGTTGAGGTGAATACCTGCTTTTACAATTTTTCAGCGTATTTGGTCAATTACTATTTTTTCTCACCTTGCTGAATACATCGTGAGGTAAATGTGAATTCTTCCGACGCTCTCTCTGTCTCTCCGCAAAAATTTAATGAATTTCCTAGTCATGTATAGGTTTCAACATCTGAGATTCTGATGAACAGCACCATTTCAAGTAGTAAGTATATGCTCGCTCCTTGGAGGAGGTCAGATCTCAGCTGGGACAACCGCTCTGAATATTTTTGTAAGTTGATTATTTAATCCTTAACTTTTGACTGTTAAATCAAAGTACGCAGAGAAAGACGGAACTGTTCTGATTTGTACTGAAATTCTGTTGTTGACACGAACTTCTCTTCTTGAAAGTACACATCGTCTGCTCCTTGGGAACTTGAATCAGTGGAGCTTTAAGACTTTAAGGCAAGTATAGGTCGCGCAGGGTAGCCTGGATCTCCCCCGCATATATCAGATAAATACATCTACGCTTGGCTTGTTCCGTGTTTGTTGAGACTAATGTTTGATGTTGCCAAGTCTCTAATCATTTGAAACTATCTATTTCACACTCAGTCTTTGTCCTCGTCTCCGGTGATTTCTGATTGCTCAGTGGCTCACTGGGATTCGACAATTGTCTCTAAAAGCAGTTAACAAGCCCTCCTGTCGGCGCAATGAACCTCGAACTCATCTTGGCCTATCAAATTTTAAGGAATAGGGCAGAAGCATTTTGAGTATCTGGTTCTGACAAGTAGTAGTGCCTGCTTTCAAACTGCATTGAAACCCAACCGTGAGCTGTTGATTAGCAACGAGTTGAAACTCTGCGCTAATTAACCACTCACCGATGTGTTTTGATGCTATTCAGAAGCAGGCACTGCTACTTGTCGGAGCCCGATACTGGAAATTTTGATAAGTCAAGAGGGGTTTGAGGCTCACTGCGCCAACAGGAGGGCTTGTTCATTGCTTATAGAGATGAATGTCGAATCCCAGTGAGCCACTGAGCAATCAGAAATCACGGGAGATGAGGACAAAGAGTGAGTATGAACTAGATAGTTTCTAATGATTAGAGACTTCGCAACGCTAGACATTGGTCTCGACAAACACGGAACAAGCTGTGCGACCTATACTTGACTTTAAGTCATACAGCTACACTGATTCAAGTTCCCACAGAGCAGATAATAGGAGCAGACGATGTGTACTTTCAAGAAGGGAAGTTCATGTCAACAACAGAAATTACGTACAGATCAAAACAGTTCAAAACAGAAATTACGTACAGACGAAACGTTCAGATTGGTAGGAAATTCATTCAACTTTTGAGGAGAAACAGAGAGAGTCTCGAAAGCATTCACATTTACCTCAAAAGATATTCAGCAAGGTGAGATAATAGCAATTTGACCAAATACGCTGACAATTTATAAAAGCAGGTATTCACCTCAACAAAAAGAATATTTCACACCTTACAATTAAGTTTCTTTCTCAATATCCACAGCAAGACTCGTGCACACTTCAGATTGGCTTGGCATACACCAGCCAGCAAGGAGTAGGACAGGTCAAGAGGTTACCCCTAGTTGCAGATCCAAGAATTTTTTGGGGTTTGGGGGGGGGGGGCTCGTTTGAAGCGTCGCAGGAACCTATGTGTGGCTATTTTAAACTGAAATTATAGATAAAACGCCAAATCCATCAACGTCAGCACCTGCAAAATTTTTTTATGGATTTTTTGAGCCCAAAATGAGCCAAATTGGTTTAAAATTAAAGCCGTAAATTATGAAATTCGTTTCGCCATAAGCTTAGTGAGTAAGAGTGAGCGCGAGTGATAATAAGTCTATCTGCCTCACTCGCACTCATTGCGGCTTACGGGAAGTTTCGTATTACATAATTTCCGGCTTTATTTTTGAGTGTTTCTGCCTGAAACTTTCAGAGTATCTTCCTGAAGTATGCTCGCAGGTGCTGACGTTCCTCAAATTTGTGTTTATAGCGTGAATTCGTCAAATTTAATACAAAACTGTCGACTTTTTAAGCCGCGCGACGTGGTGTCCACAGTTGGAACAAACCCAAACCCCTGGAATCATCTTAAGTTAAAAAAAAAAAAAAAAAAACATCATAACTGAGGATGTAGATGAATATCTGAATTCCAGTGGCGCAAAATGTTCTTGATTTGATGATTATGTGGTTGCTAGGAAATGCAGTAAGCCTCCGAAGGAAGGGGGAGTGAGGGTCCAGACGGTACACTACGTTTTTAAGGATTTTGAAGTTCTAATTTTAGCTACTTTGAATTTGCAAGAGCCTCGAACTAAAAGAGAAAAAGGAAATGATCAAAACTCGTGGAAAGTGTTGTGGAGCAAAAGAGAGAAAAGCCTGGTCATTGGTCGTGAGGAAATTTAGAGAGCGAAGAACATTTTGCACCCCTGCTGAACCAGAGACAATATGCAATAGAGACCACGCACTATTTATCCTGCCAATGTTTGAGCACAGTGGGAACTTTTTTTTTACGGGGTCGCAACAGAACTCCGCAAACATGGTCCATTTGTTGACTGATGAGAAAATTTGTTGAGATTTTTCCCCAGTGAAACCAAAGCACGGAAATAGCATCAGTCAACATATGATGGACCATGTTGGATGTAGAGCACACATAAGATCCGAGTATTCTCGACGTGATCATGTTCGGTTAGCAAAATGGACCGTGCGGTTAGAAAACGGGTTATTGGCTCGAGATTCAAATAATACGAGGCTTGCTTCATTTTTATTGAAGAACATCCAGAAATCATGAAGAACTCAATGGGCCGAGTAGAGCTGTAGCTGCTTAGAATAATTAAGGAAGCAGATGGTTGACCAGACTGAAAGCAATTTCAGATAAAAAATTCCCTATGAGCTTTGGATGGAAGGGTTGAATACTTTACCTTCAAAAATATGGAAATCACTGAACTGCCACTTTCTGAAGATAAATAAGACTGAGCAACAACCTTTCATGGATTCCAAACTTTAACGCATGCAGAGAAACTTAAATTTTTCTGCCGCCACATTTAGCTTCTGGAAAGGTATGTTAACAGACTTCAAAGGCTCCTACAAAGACTTGGTTAGATTCTCCCTTCCCAAATACTGCTGCCCATATTCACTTGTCCACGTAGCACGCACTTACAGACAAGTAAAACTAATCGTACTGAACTAACGAGCATGTTAGGAGCCGAATAAACGACTGAAAACTCTAATAAAAGTTGATCGTTAACTCTCAAAATTAAAGAATGGAAAAGGATTAAACAGCACTGGAGACTATACGTCTCACGCCGTTCACTTGTAGATTAAGTACCTATCAACCACTGGGAAAAAAAAAAACTGTTAATTGTCCACAAAGCATGTACTTATAAATATTCTGTGAAGGAAAAACTTGAGAAACAACTGAGAATCAGTACATTTTAACATAGGTACGTGAATGAGGAAAACATGAAAGATTTAACAGGAAGTTGAAACCTCAATAATTCACGAAAGTCGCACAACTTAAGCACATCCAGAGAAAATACTAAATAAGTTTTAAAATACTGAAAAGAAAAGCATTTCCTTCGCAAACATCCAGCTGAACCCAAAACTCAATACCAAAACTTCGCCTCACAACAACTACAACGTTTAAACAAACCGTTCGCAGGCGGGAGCGGGGTCAGCTGCCGAAGATTGCCGAAGTAAAAACTTTTCAAGATGGCGGCCCGAAGATTCCCGAAGCAAAAAATAATTCAAAATTAATTCAAGTTTCCATTCTGATCAAGATCCACACATACAGGTCAGTCATTGCGCATCTCCACCCCGCTCAGCCTTGTCAGACTGATGGATGGGGTGAGGAAAGGGGGTGACGTATCGTTCGCTGCCCCACCAGCGAGGGCGTTTGAATTCCTGTGCTAAGCAATGGGGCTGAACACTCTCATTTCATAGCTAAAATTTTGATTTTATCGTGCATAAAGTAAAACTTTTAATGTTGGAATACCAATTTTAGAGAATACTAGCCGTTCCAAGCACCCTACGGGCGCCCTCCACGGCCAGCATTCTAGGGTTACGGGTTCGTTGGTACCTAGTTGGTAAAAAAAAAGATAAAATGAAACGGAGTATTGGTGCTGAGAATTAAAGAGATGAAAATGTAAGAATGTGAGCGCAAAGCGCTTGTACTTTCTTGTATTAAATAAATAAATAAAAAAAAAGATATTGCCGGGCAATGTGTAAAAAGAACTAATAAGACGCGGAGGATACCAAAATAAAAGCGTTGAAAACCGAAGAGGAATTATAAAAGAGAAGCGAGTGCTTAAAGGTTACATATAACGGTGACAATCCACGGAAAAAATAAATGCACAATGCGCTAAGAATGTTTTCTTTAAAAAAAAAAAAAAAAAAAAAAAAAAAAAAAAAAAAAAAAAAAAAAAAAAAAAAAATTAAATCAAGACCATAATGCAAAATATTAGGAACGTTATTCAACGATCCCGAGTGATATAAGTCGAAATGATAAAAATTTAAAGAATAAAATGAAAAGAGAGGAAAGAAGAAGAAAGGCAAACGAATGGTTAATACGAAGAATGGGAGTGCGTTAGTTGAGAGAGATGAGCGTCCGTAAGGAGTGAGAGAGAAGGTTGCGGGTACGGGCGAGCGACAGAAAAATTTTGGAGAAAGAACGAAGTAATCAGTGCGCAAGAGATGACCGACGAACGAACCTCCCCCCCTTTACCGCTCTCGCTGTACTGACTCGTCAACTGATAAGGTGAGACTCTGCCGAGCGTAGAGTGGAGGGGAGGGGCAGATCAGAGAATCCAGCTCAGGCGATGGCGCGGAGCATCACGTCACCTCGCTGTCCGTGCGTCGTGCGAAAATGAGTTTTCACTCTTATTTTAAAATTCAATTTGCGGCGCTCACAGACAACTTTTTAGAAAACTACTTCGACAGATTTTTTCTAAATACCCTAAGGAATCATCGTGTCAAATTTGAGGGAAATCGCTTCGGCCAATTTTCGGGAAATAGAAAAAACATTTTGGAGGGACGTCAGCTTTATATATATAATAGACTTGCTCCAGGCCACTCAAAGTGCTCGCTTATTTTTTTTAGTATTTTTTAGGGATTTTTTAAAATCGAGCTGGATAAGCGGCACACGGTGGCGATTCTGCTTCTTTGGTGCATTTTTAGGTTATTTTACTAATGGGTAATTTTGTAAACAGAGTGTTGATAGAGCTCGCGAATCGGCTTGAAGTTGCTAGAATTATTAGAAACAGTGAATAAAGTAAGTGATATTTATGATGATCAGAGGACAAGTTCCAAAAAAAGAAGAAAAGTGAATCGGCTTGAAGTTGCTTGACTTTTCGAAACGTGATTAAAGTAAGTGATACTGATACCTAAGCATCTAAATGCAATTCTGATGCATTTGAAAGAACTAGTTATAATGCCAAACCAAGCAAGTGTACCGTGGCCAATTGGCCATACAGCTTACTTTCAAATCATCGTTAGAAAGGTTTTTTCTCCTCGTTGATCCATTATCAGTTTGTCACAGTTATTTTAAATCGAGCGTGGAGTGTGCAATTCGGCCATCATTCCTCAATTATTTCAGTGTTAGTGTTTCAGTGTGCTCTTTTGCTACGTTACAAACAATTATTGGTTGAATCTCTTGACCATCTTAAAGTATTTCCAACGTTTAAACTGTGTGACGCCTCTTGGTGACCTACACAACCAGTGCAACGTTAGAAAGCTTTTTGATGACCATTTTTCTCCTCGCAAAGTATCATCACTTGAGGATATTCCCAGAATTTCACTAAGTGAGGTAAGAAGGACTGCTCAGTAATTTCAAGGATTGAAGAAGGTAAATGCATTGAGACTTGAATCGGGTTTTAAGTTTAAAGGATCTGCCGTAAGGCTATTTTAGCAATAGTGGTGTATCGTCAACTGTGCGACTGGAAGCTACCTTTCGTTTTGCGACAAGTAAACATAGGCCTCTTAACACTGAAACAAAGGACAGCATGGGAGCGTTCTAGAATTCTCCGATCCAATAAACTGAAAAAGTGCATCAGAACTTCCGGGGAGTGTTTTTGATAAAGCCGATAATGAAGGTCATCCGTTCTCAGATGAATTTAAGAATGATCACGGGTGCAGCTTGTAATTGCTACAAATGTCTGTTTACATATCAATAATCTCCAAAACACCCATATGAACACACGGAAATAGGATGTTAACTTCTTTGAGGTTAGTTTTCATCGGCTTTACCAAAGTTCTTACTCCGGTAAAGCTGGTGTACCCGGGGAAGAGTTCTGATGAACTTCATCAGAGTTCAAGAATGATCCGATGAACTTCCCGGGGTTATCAGAAACAAAATCGGAGAATGAAAGAACAACTTGGTAATTTACCTAAAGCTTTCCCCTTTCAGTCGCACAAAATAGCCTTACGGCAGATCCTTTAAACTTAAAACCCGATTCAAGTCTCAATGCATTTACCTTCTTCAATCCTTGAAATTACTGAGCAGTCCTTCTTACCTCACTTAGTGAAATTCTGGGAATATCCTCTAGTGATGATACTTTGCGAGGAGAAAAATGGTCATCAAAAAGCTTTCTAACGTTGCACTGGTTGTGTAGGTCACCAAGAGGCGTCACACAGTTTAAACGTTGGAAATACTTTAAGATGGTCAAGAGATTCAACCAATAATTGTTTGTAACGTAGCAAAAGAGCACACTGAAACACTAACACTGAAATAATTGAGGAATGATGGCCGAATTGCACACTCCACGCTCGATTTAAAATAACTGTGACAAACTGATAATGGATCAACGAGGAGAGAAAACCTTTCTAACGATGATTTTAAAGTAAGCTGTATGGCCAATTGGCCACGGTACACTTGCTTGGTTTGGCATTATAACTAGTTCTTTCAAATGCATCAGAATTGCATTTAGATGCTTAGGTATCAGTATCACTTACTTTAATCACGTTTCGAAAAGTCAAGCAACTTCAAGCCCATTCACTTTTCTTCTTTTTTTGGAACTTGTCCTCTGATCATCATAAATATCACTTACTTTATTCACTGTTTCTAATAATTCTAGCAACTTCAAGCCGATTCGCGAGCTCTATCAACACTCTGTTTACAAAATTACACATTAGTAAAATAACCTACAAATGCACCAAAGAAGCAGAATCGCCACCGTGTGCCGCTTATCCAGCTCGATTTTCAAAAATCCCTAAAAAATACTAAAAAAAATAAGCGAGCACTTTGAGTGGCCTGGAGCAAGTCTATATTCTCTAAAATTGGTATTCCAACATTAAAAGTTTTACTTTATGCACGATAAAATCAAAATTTTAGCTATGAAATGAGAGTGTTCAGCCCCCTTGCTTAGCACAGGAATTCAAACGCCCGCGCTGGCGGGGCAGCGAACGATACGTCATCCCCTTCCTCACCCCGTCCAGCAGCACCGGCTGCGCAGAACGGACGCGTTTTCGTACCCTGGAATGACTGACCTGTATTAATGGATCTTGATTCTGATTGTAGTATTCTGTGGCGGCGGTTCTCAATGCCTAACAAGGAGAGAAATCCGTTTTAGCGGTTTTAGTAGTTTTGGCTTCCCAACTGAACCAATTTCCAATATTTTGGTCTCAAAAAATCACACAAAAAAATAGCTCGACGTTATCGTCGCCCTTTTTTTGATATTTGCCGTAGTTTTTGTAAAATAGCCATTTTAAGGCGGTTTCTGGGAAAGCCACCGGTGGCGCTATCTCTAATCGCGGATTCTTACTACAACTCGGCATAGACTGAAGAAGGCATTTTTCTTCAGTATATGAATAGCAACAATCATTCATTCTTTTCAACGGGGTTAACGGAAGGTAGGGACAATTAGCTGTTTCACTCTTCCTCCCAATAAAATTAACTCGTCCTACAGAATTTTGGAACACAGGAGGTGATTCAAAAAAATAAAGTCTCTGAGTCGTGGCGCTAAAATCATCGAAGAAACACAGCTGGGGTATGAAAACTAAAAGTTAAATAGAAACACTCAAACACGCTGTGTTTAAAAGGAACAAATGTTTCGGAGACCAATTTTACTTTTTCATAAACACGTCATAATTTCTGGTTTCCGCTTGCAAATTCAAACTCAGCATGCTTCAATTGATGAGTGATCTAAGGGCCGATTTTAGCTTCACTTGAATCTGCGTGTCGACACCGTGTCAACTACAGCTACCTGACACCGGGTCAGACGTAAATCCCGATTTTAGCTTCCCCAATCCTAGAGTCGACACCCGGTTTGGTCCGCTCGATTTGATCCCCACTTCAACTCGTGTAACACAAGGATTCTCGGTGTCAGCGTCTACCTGCTGGTCATAGAATAAACACAACCAGAATGGAAACAGTCGGCCATCTTGTGTAGCACTTTCGCGAGCAGCTAAACCGGGTACCTCGTGGGTTTGTTTACCTTCGTATCGTAGAGTCTTCTTTCACGTCAGAGTTCATCCTCGCCATCCTCGCTTTCCCTGGTATTTGGACTTTTAGCCCATGCGCCATTAAGGGTAAAAAATGGTGCATGAGCGATACAGCAGAGAGCTGTTGGTAAGTACCTTTAAACAAAGTTGGAATGAGGAGGCATCATTTTCAAAATCATCTATTTTCCATCAAAACGTAAAATGCCTCTGCCTAGTAAACATGAAAAAACTGCGCTGGCGTTAATTTCACTGAAAAGACGCAGAGGGGCGCAATTTCAAAGTTTTTCGGGAGGGGGAAGACTTCTTAAGAATTCTGAAAAATCTTTGGATAGTGCCACCGAAATCCCAATTAAGGTTTATTTTCCAAAAAGTATCCAGGGAGGGGGCTCCCCTTCCCATGTATCTAACATCTGTATTTTTTTTTTTTTTTTAACAAACATTCATTAGCCTATAGCTTGACCCTATTTTTTATTGCTCTTAAAGGACACCAACTAATGTTGATAGGCTGTTAACTCAATCCATTTTAAATCGTATTTGTCTCAGTGGTTTTAGCAAATCCCCTTACCAGCTAATTTCTGAGCAGACTTTCGATCCGCCTACGTGCGTTCTTACGGGACGCCTCGCATTGTCCCGATCGGAAATTTTCGTCAACTTTAAACGGGTCATCATTCAATCGAAAATCTATCTAATCTAGAAGAATTAAAGTGATCCGCGTATTTTCAGTTTTATGGGGTTTTTTTCTGAAAATAGCCTAACCCCCCTGTGTATTTCTTACGGGAGACTCTCTGAGGTACCAGGTTTACAGATTCGCGCGCTGCGGACGATTTTCGTCAACTTTACTTAAATGGGTCTCATTTAAATTCTACTTCGCCAAAAAAAATTATAAATAGCGAAAATCATTCAAAAATCTATCTAATCTGTATTTCTGGAAGAATTAAAGTGATCCGCCGCGTATTTTCAGTTTTATGGCGTTTTTTCTGAAAAAAGTCATGCCGCTCTGTGTATTTCTTATGGGAGACTCTCGGAGGTACCAGGTTTACAGATTCGCGCGCTGCGCTGCGGACGATTTTCGTCAACTTTGGACGATTTTCGTCAACTTTAAATGGGTCTCATTTAAATTCTACTTCGCCAAAAAAAAATTATAAATAGCTAAAATCATTCAAAAATCTGTCTAATCTGTATTTCTGGAAGAATTAAAGTGATCCGCCGCGTATTTTCAGTTTTATGGCGTTTTTTCTGAAAAAAGTCATGCCGCTCTGTGTATTTTTTATGGGAGACTCTCGGAGGTACCAGGTTTACAGATTCGCGCGCTTCGGACGACCACTGCGCAGCTCCTTGCGCAGGGTACCAGGTTTACAAAACTTGACTGTACGGGCTCTTACGGCAGTTTCCATTCTGGTTGTGTTTATTCTATGTGCTGGTGTCAGCCGTAGCCCGCTTATTTCGCGCGATCACTTCTTCCTTGTCCTTGTTGTCAGTTTTGATAATTTGGTAGTTTCGCGGGTTTACATCGTCTAGGGAAAGTGTGCGTGTTGGAAATTGTATTAATTTATTTTGATAATGATGGAAATGTCCTTTTTCCGGCGGTAAAGTCTTCATGAAAGAGCTATTTTATGAATACCTAATTTGTCGCCGTTTTTGTTGGATGGAAAATAAAGGGGGGTGTTTTTTTTTCAAAGCCTGTTGTCCAAAATAAACTCTTGTTTACGTTCATATTTTTTGTCTCAAGGACTATCCCCTTTTTCAACAACCCCATAAAATAATTGCACCTACTTCAATTGTAGGTGTGACAGAGGCTATAAAGAATAAACACAGTTTAAGTACTCTATAGAATAAACACAGTTTAAGTACTCTATCTTGCTCTTTATCAGCACTGGATCACTTGTGATGATTCGCATTTAGAATTTTTCTGTTCCATTAAGCATTTTTTTCTTTAAATAGAGCTCTGGGACAGACTCTAGAGTACCAATTCAGTTTTTGATCGTATGCGGACTACATTGAATGATCCCCGCATAAGTTTTGAATCTATTAGATGAGCAATTTGATTCGTCAAACAATTTTAGATTCTTTCCTAATTAATGTGTACCTTTTGGTACAGATATTCGAAAAATATTGCATACCTAACAAGTATTGACCAAATATGACCATCACTTTCCCCACAAGTACCTGAATGGTATCACTACTGTTGACCAGTAATTTTACTTAAATTGTGAATTCAGCATGTGGCTGGCTAAAATTCTATTGTAACAGGTAAAGTCAAATACCATACTCGATAGGCCTCCATACTCTCAAGGTCTCAATACTCGATATCGATACTAGGTCCATTCTGTATCAATACCCGACTTGATAGGTATCCGAACTTGGTAGGTGGGTGTCGACACTCGATAAGTCTCAATACTTGATATGTCTCAATACTCGACAGGTATCGATATACGACTAGCATCGATAAACGACTGGTATCGATACTCTGATACTCGACTGGTATCGATACTCTGATACTCGACTGGTATCGATACTCGACAGGCATCAATACTCTGATACTCCATAGGTATCGATACTCGACAGGTATTGATATACAACTGGTATCGATACTCGACAGGCATTGTTACTCGGATACTCGATAGGTATCGATACTCGACAGGCATCGATACTCTGATACTCCATAGGTATCGATACTCGACAGGTATTGATATTCAGCTGGTATCGATACTCGACAGGCATCGATACTCTGATACTCCGTAGGTATCGATACTCGACAGGTATTGATATTCAGCTGGTATCGATACTCGACAGGCATCAATACTCAACAGGCATCAATACTCTGATACTCCATAGGTATCGATACTTGATAGGTATTGATGTTCGACAGGTATCCATACTCGACAGGCATCGATACTCTGATACTCGAAGGTATCGATATTTGACTGGTATCGATACTCGACAGGCATCGATACTCTGATACTCCATAGGTATCGATACTCTGATACTTGATAGGTATCGATATCAAGACTCTTCGAGTATGGGTGTTGACACTGTATTTGAACTAGTATTGATACTTATCGAGTATCAATAGCTATCAAAAATCGTAGATATCAATTCAAGGTCAAATGCAGTGTCGACACCCATACTCGAAGGGTCTCAATACTCGATATCTATACCAGGTCAGTTCAGTATTGCTACTAAATTGATAGGTCACCATACTCAATGGGGGGGTATCGTTGATCCATGAGTATCGATGATCCATGCGTATCGATACTCGATAGGTTTCCATATTCAAGGTTTTAAAACGAAGTATCGAA